>QYTT01085282.1:0-20814 GCA_006980735.1 Dasypogon diadema | reverse complement strand
CCCATTCCCCAAGAATTCCTGTTATTACGTCTAGAACATGTAAAGCCGTTCAGGAAGATTACCCAGGGAATCACCGAAGATACATATGTGGGAAGACTAAACACACCTATTACAAAAGTGGCTCAAACAAGCGAATGTGTGGGGCAATTGCTCTTGATCAACCAGCCTTTGCCGCCTACAAATAAGCCCTCACACACTGCACTTTGAGGCAGATAACCGACACCCGCTGCTAATCCTCTAGGCGCCATATTTCCCGTAAACAAACGAGACCGCTAAAGAGCTGGACTCCATCCTGGCATCGCAGGGCCCCCCTCTGGATACACAAGTAGACCTGATATATTTAAAAAGGCACGCAAATGCAATTCTACTCATGACTAGTGTCCCTAGTATTCCATTGCATTTAGTATTTCCTCGAAAAGATAACATGTGCTCAAAGTTTAACAGAATTGTAACAATTTATAAACGCTAGAAATGATTACGATTTACAGAAGTTTTATACTTATTTTATTAAGTATAAGTGTAAGTCGACTAGGTATTTTTTTTACATTGTGAAAGTTTGAAAATTATTAATACATTCAATTGGAATTAGTAATAAAATTTATACTCCAATTATTATGTTACTTTTTTTAGAATAAATTTCGTTACAGTCCAGGTTTGGTGTAGTTTCTAATTCTTCATTTAAGTTCTTAATAAATAAGACTTAAATAGCTTTAAGTAAATCTAATTATTTTACATATTTTGCGTGTAAATTTAACCGATTCCCATTTTTTCTTTAAAGAAGGAAAATGGTCCTGGGCAAGGTTTATACATGACATTTTTTTTTTACATATCTGTTCACACATTTATGACTTACGCGAGGTTTGAAAACAATCGAAGCAAACAAAACGTTTTTTTCACATTCAGTTTTCTTAATATGATTCGAGTATTGCAGCTGTCCTCAAGTTCTCAACTTAATCACTTACAGTTCATAATGAGCGTTGACACACAAGATACAAGAAATTTATCGTTGCTAATAGGCTAGGCTAAAAATTTATAGTTTACTTGTATAAATCATTCACTTTCAGTTAAATTGAACAGCAGAGTTTTCATAATAATCAGTAAAAATCGCATTTAGTTCAGTCTCAAAATTGGCAAGCTGTTACTACAAATTCCTTAATATAAACCTTTATGTAAAAAAAACCTAAATTTCGAATATTTAACAGAAATAATGTACTTAACACAATCAACTGATTTTTTAATATTACTCCGTAAAACAACTTTAGACATCCTTAAGTTAGATTACTCCCTAAAATTTGAGTCCCCGTTTTTTTGATTTTGCAGCATTTTTTAGTTGCAAATAGTAGCAAAAAATGCAGAAACTATCGGAAGGTGTTGATCAAATGTTCGTTGGACTTCGGGGCACTGACGAATTTCGGACATGTAAATTGGATCTGGAAAAAGAGAAAAAAAGGTAAATAAAAGCATGTAAGATATTATATAGAACAAGTGTTAAAAAGAAAATCTGCTAATGTTTTATCAAATATCATATATTGAGCAATTATACTTTCAATTGAGGATTGTATTATGTCATCGTGTCTGAGACACGTGAAGTACAAAAATAATAACAAACGAATCCAAGAAATTTCTAGACTTAATGTAACAGAGGATATTATTATCACAGTAGATTGTTGCGGAAATACAATATATATTTCAAAATTTCTCCACGTCTTATAAGCTTTCGTTACCGCACGAGTGAACCTACGCTGATTTACGCAATACATGCGCAGAATGCTACGAACCGATTTAATACGTGTTCCTCTATGAATAACTTTCAACATGATTGCCAGAAGCTTGTTATAATGACTTTTTTGAGAATGCAATTTGAATCAGTATTAATTTTTATTTTGGAATTTTGTGGCTATATTTTATTTACGTAGCTTGTAGTGAATAATTACATTCTATAGACAAGAATGAATAAAATAAATAAAGAACGGGTGAGGGGAAAAGCAATCAAAGCAAGGATACCAAATGCTTCTTTGAGACCACAAAAGTTCTAAGGAAAGCTAATATGATTCGTAAGAAGAATGGCGAGATTATAATTTATATTTATAATATTCCCAATGAAATCATGAAGCCCTCAAATTATCAAATTGTCGATTGATAACCTGCTACCCGAAATGACTCAGAAACAAATTGTAGAGAATGAAATATGTATCTCGGAATCTCGAAGGGAATCTATTATGGTTCCTCTCTACAAAAAGGGGGCAAGACTGTACGTAGCAGTTATCGATGAATTTCAATGCTGAGAATTGCAAACAAAATCCTGTCTTATGTCATCGCTGGACATATCAGAATACGCCAAATTATGCAAATTGGCTGGGGATATAAAAACTCATCCCATCAATTTTTCGTGATTTTTAAGCAGAGGCAAATATTGTGGGCTGCTATGAATTTCTTCAAAAATCTTGGGACAAACCTTAATCCTGTTAACAATATACTGAGGAGGTACGGACCCACAGTCTATAGAGTAATCGAATTTTTGTTGCCAATATAGGCTGTTTTTCTTTATCCATTCCGAATTTTTGGAATACCCAATTGCGTTTCTTTATTCATCGCTTATTGCATTTCATATTTCCTTATTCATTCGGCAAATACAAACACATACCCTAACTTTTACATTTAACAATAACTGCGATTTGTTTTTGTTGGCGTAATATGAATTTAAATAACAAATTGAAATAATCTTTGGGAATATTAAATAAAAAATATTTTTCGTTGATTTCATAAAATCTGACAAATTTAAATCGGTTGGTCAGATCTCCAGAAAGAATAACTAAAATTTGTCTAAGGTTGTCTTTGCGGGTAAGCGGGACGATTTCATAATTCTGTCAAAATTTATGTTTACATTCAAGTCTGGTAATTTTTACCAGAGTACGGGTCACGAGATAAGTTCAGATACATTATTCGGCTCGTTCGCGAACCAAATTCTTTGCAAAAAGTTTGTTAGATTTAATTCATCCTCAGAGCAAGAGCTAAATTTCTAGAACCGCAAAGAGCCATTGGTTTCAGCTCTTGCCGTGATTAAAATGTGTAAATGCAGTGGTTATACCAACCGATGGTAATTTTTATTCATTTACTTGTTTTTCTAAGATTACTGTACATAAAAAAAACATGGGACGTATCATGGGATCTTCCTAACTTCCTATTTGAATTTTACAACAGATCTGATTCCTACTCGGTATATACTTTCGTTCGATTTACGCGAAAGGACCCTCGTATAAAACAGCAGATATGTTCTGTAAAATTTCCGCGTTAAACAAATCACGTTATAAAAGACTCCGCGTTATTATAAGAAAGGCTACGTTCTACACGTTTTTCCTCAAATCAGCATTATACGAGGGTCACCTGCACTTGGTTAGCTCATTTGCTAAGATCATTTAACAAGCAAATGAGGGGTCGCTAGTTCAGACCCAATTCCATAATCAACAGTTGCTGTTTTCGTAACTTCAAATCGTTAAAAATAAATTTGAAAAAATTCCTTTTTATAAAGGGTTTTTTCTCTTTAACGTTAAAAATTTCAATCAGAGATAAATTTTTTTTAAATTTGTTGAATTAGTAAAGACCAGTCTAAAAAAAACAGAAATTTATTAATATAATATATATATATACCTTGGAAGGTTTCCAAATTCGGTGGGTGTTCGTTGGTCACGTCGTAAGGATCCAACTGTTGGAGAGGTACTTGTGCCTTGAGCTGAATCTAATGTAGAAAAACTTCGATGATCGTATGGCCGAATTCGTCTACCTAGCGTTGCATATCCTTCAATATTACAGGTAGAACCAGGTATAATTCCATTTAGTGTAAAAGATGATCTTCGCTTTGGACTATATGTATTATAATACGAACTTGGATCGAGTCCTCCATTTCTTGACCGATTATAATCAGTATCCAAATAGCGTTTTGTGCTGCTTGTAGGAGGAGGATATATATCATTCAGGCTTTTACGTGGCTTCGAATAGTCTATATTACTTTTATAATGAGGAGGTTTTAAGTCGTTGGCGGCTGTACTTAATTTGAGGGGCTTAAAGTATTCATGAGTGGAGCGAATTGGTTCAATATCAGGTGATGCCACTCTATCGGGCGGACGAGAACGAAGTTTAGCAGCTGATTCTCTATAATAATCTCTAGCTGCGGGTCCAACTATACTACTTTGTCGTTTCGGTTTCTTCTCATTAAAACGACAGTAAAAACTTTTTCGTTTTATTCGATCAATAACACTTTCCGGTTGACTTTCTTGTGTGGTGGGTGAAGAGAGTTGTGATGTTCTAGAAAGGCGTGAAACTGTTGGAGAAGGTGTTGAAATAAAATTGTCTTCCGAACAAACAGACCAATTATCAAAATACAATTCTGGTTCGTCGCTTGGAGAAAGGAATGTGCTTGACGAAGCGCAGTCGTCATGAGGGCTTCTTGAATCCGATGAGTAATTCGCAATATTTTCATTGGACGGAGTTAGCAAATTATTTCGGTTAATTTCATGGAAACCTAGGTGGAAGTTGTTGTTGTTGTTGTAGCTTCCATAAGGTGCCTCGGAGTAATTATTTAAAATATGTCCATTGTAGTAGTTTCTGTGTTTATTGTACCTATTGTCTACTTTGGAAAAATCTAATGTGAGTTCTTTTCGTTTCTCTTTGGAAATCTCATTGTCTTTCGTTGTTGATTTTATTTCTGTGTTGGTTTTTGTTGGAAAAACTACGTCCTGTTCTTGTCCACAATCTGGGCATTTATTCTGAACGGGAGGAGAAATAACATCTGAAATATAATTTTCTTTGGCGTTGTTTTCCGGATTGACGTTGTTCAAAATTGGACTTTTATCCTTATTTGGTGTCAGCGGTGGGCATTTCTTTAACGAATTTACAAATCCACCAGACTTCGGTCGGTCTTTTTGGACCGAATCTATCATTTGTCTTTCAATATTACTCGTTGAACGAGTATTCATTACTTTCCTTTCTGAGGCGTCTTTCTCGAATTTTTTGAATAATCCTAGAACTTTATTCACTCCAGATTTATTAAATACTCCTGACATGTCTTCGACACTAACAGCCCTTTTAATTAAACCAGACTCGGTCATTATTGGCGCTCGAGTAATTGAGCGTTCTCGTAGTGACCTTATCATTGAATCAATTCGAGATTTTTTATCTGCTTTAGCAGCTTTCTCTTCTTGTTTTTCCTCTGTGACGGTATCACTGGTAATTGACTTTGACTTTTTCTTTTTCGGAGCGTTTTTAGCTTTTTCCTCCTTTTCTAATCCATTGCTTGTTGAAGCTTTTTCCGCTTCTTTTTCTAGTACTGTGCCATTGGTGTTAGTGGCGGGTTTCTTTTCTTTATTCTTCGCGTTTTCACGTAATTTCTCGAACTTCTGGCCTATAGCATACAGTAACCCTTTGCCTACTTTCTTTTCTGGTGATTTTTCCTTTGGCTGCGGTATATTCGAAGACGATCGATCTTTGCTAGTCTTCTCTAATGGTTTTTGCTCATTACCTTCCGATTTTAGTTTCTTCACAACTTTTACTTTCTTAACAGTTGCTTTTGTATCAGTAGAAGAGCTATCACTACTCTTAGAAGAGTTGTTTTTGGAATCTTGAACATTTGATTTACTATTCCCAGTTTTAAGTTGATTGGGTCTTTCAACTTTATCCAGCAATTTATCTACCACAGCAGAAATTGCAGCACTACTTCGAGTACTTTTCTTTACTTCTTTTGGAGGAGTTAGTTTTGAATTCGGAAAACTTTTTGGCCGAATTATCTTAAAATCCTTATGTTCCGATTCTTTTAATTTGCTTGCTGTGTCTTTCTCTTGACAAGAGTTAGTAGGTGGGGCAACTGCTAATGGTTGTTTTTCTGGTTCTTTACTTGGGTAAGATTTGGGTCTTATCAATTTAGATTCTTTTTTAGTCTTCTCGGGTTCAACTCCCTTCGATTGATCAAAGGTAGCAATCTTTGAAGTGTCACTGTTTTCAACATCTTTTCCATCGGGCTTTTTAATTTTCTTAATTTTAGTGACCTTATTATCAGCCGCTGATGAGCATGGCTTTAAAACGCCAATCGATGGATCAATTTCATCCAATTTTTCTTTTGATTTTGATTTGGACTTCGTTGAGTTTTCTTTGATGTCTGCCGTTTTAGAATTCTCCATGTGCTCATGTTTGCTTTTAGCAGCAGATAAAATTTGAAGTTCTTGTAAAATCTTGTCTGCAATTTCATCTTTACTCATGTACTCCGTTTTATCGTTACATACTTCTCGGGGTCTAGAAAGGCTTCGTCGTCTTATTTGCGGGACTTCTTTCTCAACATCAGCTGAATCACAAAACCTTTCTAAGCTCTTATTACGGGTATGACGTGGATTTTCTATCGATTCAATTGCATTATTGCGACATAAATAATCTTCTGTTCTCTGTTCAGTAGTTCCAAAGTTCTCACTTCTTCTATCTTTACTACGTTCACGACTTTTTTCTCGAATTTCCTTCAGAACACTTTGCGTTTCACGCTCTCTTTGCTTTTTTTCTCGTAAATAGGCATTTTCTTCCCGTGGTTGATCAAAAAAGTCAGGTCTCAAGAAACGAGAAATTCTTCGTTGTGATGAGCGACGACGGAGGGAATTATCAGAAGTACATGGAGGCGGTGATAAGCAGCCGCTTGGGGGTCGTCCATATACATCCTTTGTAGGACTTAAACAAGGGTTACGTTGTGTACTTTCATATGTTTTGCAGGACAATGCTGGACAATCCAAATCACTTTTGTCACCTTTTTTCCCCAAATAAGGCGAATAATACTTGTATTTGTCGCTTATGTCACTTGAATATGACGAACACAGAGATTTACTATATTCATCCGAGTTTTTACACATACTGGTGCTCCTAGATTTAGAATCAGTATCATAATCACAGCGACCCCGGCTTACACTTCGCCGGTACATAACACTACTTCTATCTGAGGATTCCTCTCGGGAACTATCACTTTGTTTTGGCAGTGTTTCCTTTTCTTTCGAAGAATAATCGGAAATGAAGGGTTTATTGTCATTGGTACCTTTATTGCTATTCAATTCTCGTCCACCACTGTGGCTTCTCTTATATACTTTTACTGGCACTGATAGTGCATTGTTTTGCATTGATAATGTACGAGAGAGTTTGCGAGCTTGAGTTGGAGGAAGTTTGGCTAGTAATTGCTCTTGAAAGCATTTCGGAAGACCAGGAGTAATACTAGACAAAGTTTCTAAATCTTTCTTTGTAAGTCGAAGACGCGATAAATCTAAATCAGCTAAATCCAATGCAGCTTCCTCCTCTTCCTTTACTTCTTCATTCAAACATCCCTCTTTATCCGATACATTTTGCCGATTTTTTAATTTATTTTTCCCTGGAATAAATATTATGAATATTTTCTTGTATTTAGAAAGGATTCTCAATACCAATAAAAAATCTTATATCTATCCTTACCTTTAATCAAAATGTCCATTACCTATGTAATCAGTCATTTCTTTTTTTGTATTATTTTTAATTGTAATATTACGTTGATACATGGTAGGTACATGTACAGCAACAATAATGTCATTTATTCTTGTTTTTTATTTATTTATTTTTTTTTATTCTAAAGAAAAGGAAGATAAGACCTTATTTTAAATATTTCCGCACGGATTAAAATAGTACCGAGTAGTATAACCTCCTAGCGGTGGGTAATTTTGTTTTCTATTAAAATTTTATTTAATGCGTCTGCAGGGTTAAACAAGAAACTTTTACTGATTCCACGAATTATACTTACTGATTTATTGCTGCAGTAAAATTTGCTACAATCATTTATTTTAAGACTACTGATTTTAAAGCTTTTGTGTTTTAGAACTTTTGCTTCGTAAGATTTTGTTGACAGAATTTCGTTCTTGCAGTGCTTGAGCTGCCATTTTTATCGACTTTATAAATGATGAATTTATGTCTTTCTTTTTTTGCAGATACTACTACTAGACTCCTTATGAGAATTTGTTGTATCATTTTTTTCTGTAAAGTTGTAAAGTCTCTATCAAGATCACTGAAATAATAAGGGAATAAGAAGTAACGAAATGAGTTTTAATATCAGCAAACTTCTGCCAGTGCCAACACGGCAGTGCCACACGGTCCCGTGATCCTATTTTACCCGGGGCAACCATCAGAAAAAAAATTCCATTATAGCTTGTAGTAGATAGTAACACAAAAATGTTCTTGTTGGAAAACACAACAATAATGGCAATCGTGTTCTTTTCGAAATAAACAACAATTTATGCGAACACGTATCGAAAAGTAATAACAAAAAAATAATTTAAAAAAAAAGGTATTTATAGCATTTTCAGATTAAATTGAGAAAATCCCAAATTAAATTGCGAAATGTTCAAAAAATCTTAGAAATTTTCGAATGGAATTGAATTTTTGTCTCAATTGATAGAATTGAGATTTGCCCCACTAGAGTTGAGGTTTGTCCTCAATGAATTGAGATTCGATTCGATTGTTTTGACTGATTCGCAATTCATTACGGACAAACCTCAATTCTATTGGGACAAATCCCAAATCTATTGGGAAAATCCCAATTCTATTGGGACAAAACTCAATTTCATTGGTACTAATCTCAATTTCTTTTGGGAATTTCGAAATTTTTTTTTGATATTTCGCAATGCAATTTCGGCTTTTCTCAATTTAATCTGAAAATGCTATATTTAAACCTCTACAAATGTGGTCTTTTTATATGATTTGAATTTGGTAGTAAATGGGAGAAAAATCGGGCAAGTTGATCAAATATTCAGGAGTAATAATAAATAAACTAAAATTGAATGAACATGTAATTTACATTTTTTTACCAATGTAGGTAAGAAAATTGGTTTTGTGAGAAGATAAGAAAAAGACAGACTAATCAGCCAAGATAGACCAATTGTAAAAAAATGCAGAACAAGGCAATGCGATTAATACTTCGATGAGACCAGTATACCAGAATAGAGTACATATTGAATCAGCTTGGATGGTTGTGTATAAAGCAGAAAACTACCATCAATGTATGTATTGGTTTTCGTTTTTAAAATAAAAGATAACTTCCTAATTACTTAAGTACACATATCAGTTATATACCTTAAAATTTTAGAAATGGTGATAGGTTAAGACCCTAAATTTGAGAGGAGCAAAAGAAAGAGAAATTATTGAATGATATGCCACAAAGTAAAAGCTTTATGGAAAATTTAAATTCATTCAAATTGAAACTAATAGTTTGTAAAGGAAAACATTAGATAAGAATTTAATTAATTTGTAAAAATTGTAATATAATAGTTAAAGCTAAAAAGGAAAAATTTCTATTATTAATTTGTAAAAAAGCATAATAAATTATATAATAACGGGTTGCCCAAATTCAAATTCGAACGGTGAATTTGATATCCCGAATTTCTCCTTCCACTTTCAACATATTAAAAACCTACATAGAATCAATATTGAACTACCACAAAGATGGGCAGGTTTTACTTTATGTCCTCAAGTGATTAAATTATCAAACGTAGAGGTATCTTATTGGCAGCGAAGTTTTGTATGTATTACATCCACTCATAGCATATTACATGTGGTCACACTCATTTATATATTCATCTAGTTAAGAAAAAAAACAGATGAAAATGCACATTGTGGGGCTTTCAATTCACTTACAAAGTCGAACCATTGCTGTGCTGTGCTTTATAGTATAAAGCATACAATGCAATTAAAAAAAAATTTATTTCAAGTAAAACGTGACCAAATCACAATTCATCCAAATTATATAATCTCACATCCAATCACTAAACATAAAATTTTCAAAAAATAGTTAACCCTTTGTAAACAAAAAATATGAGAAGCATTGTCACATGCTGTTCAATATCATCTTGTTGAGATTCTTCAAAATTTAACGAAAATAAAATCTTTTTAATAATTGCCTTTTGTGCTTTCTTTATATTTTCTATCTCAAAAGTATCAAAATTATAGGAATGAAAACGCAAGGACTTTCTACAAAATATATCGGTTTTTGTAGTTGTATGTAACTAAAATAAAAACATCAATACATCACAGTAAATATAACATTAATTACACGTCTATTTGAGACTTGAATAGATGTTTTAATAAGAAATCAATGACATATTTTATAAAAATAAGAAAATGACTGATTACCGGTATCGAAAAGCAGAATATTCACTTTATAAATGTAAACTATTTGCAAACTTACATAGCTTAGTTTAGTAACATCACAAAAATACTCAAAATAAATAAAAATGTTATATAATTACCATCAAAATGTAATTAATAAAACAAAAATATAAATAAAAACAAAAAGAACTCACGTGCTCTGATTTGCTCGCAGTAGTAGTAGTAGTTAGGAGAGCGCGCGTTAGTGTTCAGTTTTTATTCATTCTAGAGGTTCGTAGTTTATATTTCAGTTGTTGCATTTTACATGTATATTATGGTTATATATCTGTATCATTCAGATTGATTCATTTATTTGGCTATAAATGGCTCCATATTTGTTTAATTGTTGGTCTTGTTGTTGGCAGATTGGGGGCTGCGAGAATTTTGAGCATGCGATAAGGTTACGCGGAACCCCACTGCAAGCATAAAAATAAATAACCACAAGCAACAATCAAAATTTAGTTTACATTAAAAAAATTAAACTCAATAAATATGTCTTAATAGTTATTAGCTGAACTTATATCTGAAATTTATATAAAGAATGAAATCATTATAAATTTATTATTAAACTAGGTAAAAATTTCCGTACAAATACACGATAAAGCAATCCACTCACATAAAAATATACCAATTTATAAAACAAGAAATTCAAATGTTAATTTACGTAGGAATATATCAACGGTTCTTTTCTTCATCAATAAAACGTAAAGGACCCAGTTTTTAAGTAATGATAATATTAATATTATACGTAATAAACACTGAAATCACTACATACTCATCAAAATGGGATTAATTATATTAATATTCTGGAAATTATCAAATGAAAATGAACTAAACAATTCTTTCTCCCTCAATAAAATCAATACCTGAACTTTATTCAGAAAATCAAAAATAACTTGTGATAAAACAACGTGAAAATCAATTAAATCCCTTGAAATTGAGACCTACCAGACAGTATCGTTGCATTCCTTTTTTGTGCAAAGCAGTGTCATTCCTTGTCAGCTCAGTAGGTGGGTGTATGGCATTATCTTTTCTATAAATCTTCTTGCTTTGCACTTCCTCGTAATGTTGAACTTTATAATGATAGGATTATCATCAACAAATATAGTTAATATATATAGTTTAATTCATCCAAACACCGATCGTGTTACCAATTTCGTTTACATGCACCCCGCGTCGTAGCTAAAGGGTTGCTTGTACTTGAACTTATACTTTTAATAACTTAACATTGTTCAGTATAGTGCATTGGGCAATAAAGTTAATTAAAAATTTACGGCTGTAAAACCTAAAACCTATAATATAATCGTATATTGTGATTTATTTTAAAGATACCTAAAGACCGGTTTCTTTTTGTTCCAAATGATTTCGGTTAACTAAAAAACGAAAATATTATTTGACAAAGTTTTTGTTCTGAACGAAACCAAAATAGAAAGCCAAAATTTTTTTGTTCTTTCTCTTTCATTCCAGTTGGAACGAAGTATGATTAATGATTACGATTGTAATCTGTATCAGAAAAGTAATCATTTTAGCTAAATAATGCTAGATCAAATGTAATCGTAATTATTATTGCATAATTCGATTTCTAGACTACTTCAGAGAATATTACTCTTTAAAGTAAATCACTAAGAGAGACGTTTCTAAGATGAAAAAATGAAACTTGTGCTTTCTGAATACCACCTTTTTCGTCCTTTTTGATCCTGAAAAAGACATTCCTGCATTTTCCAATTTCTGACATAAAAAACTTGCGTTTTCTGAATAGCATCCTCTTTGCCCTTTTTGGTCCTGAAGAGGACCTTCCTCGTCTTGGAGGTGAAATATGCCTGTATTTTTGAACTCCTGACCCTTAAAACTTTCGTTTTCCAAATAACACAATTTTCATCCTTTTTGAAACTAAAAAGAAGCTTCCTCGTCCTGAATTTGTAACTATGAAGCAGATAATGTAACATCGTTTGTGGATGGTCTTATGAAACAATACTATAATATAAAGGAATGTTATATTTATCTGGACATATTTTTTTACACTAAGGAACGAAATACTAGAAGGAACAAAAACAAATTTCTGGTGGAGATTTTTGTCCTGAACAATATTTATTTTGACGAACGGAAAGTTTTTTGTTTTTAAAGAAACGGTTTCTTTAGGAGCAAAAAAATTTTGGTGAAAGTCTTTTTCTCCGGAGCACAATAAATTCAAAAATCAAAATTCAACCACTGCTTAAAAGTAAGATAATTAATTAATTCCTAATTAGTAAACTACGAGCGTTTCTTATAGGAAATAAGTATAAAAACCTAATGATGTAAAAAATCAAAAAAGTATGTAAAATGTTGTTTTTTGAAATGTGCTTGAACAACAATTGAACATACACATATAAACAAATGAAGTAAACTGCCAGTTGAAAATTGTTGAAGGAAAACCAAATTATTAAATTATTTATAGATATTCGATTCGATAGTTGTCTTGTGAAAATTAGGAACAATTCTTTATATTATTTTATACTCATTTTCAAATGGAGTAATGGCTTCATTAAGGAGATAGGGTGTTAACACATAAATCTCAGACATTTTTCAAGTACACATACTTAACTATTTCAGGGAGAAGCACCAAAGGGTAAGAAAAATCAAAAATCAAGTCGGAAAATCTGCAAATTTTCAAAATTTTAATCCTCTTTTGATTAGTCAAAAGTAATTAAATCAGTTATAAAATTTCAGGGAAATATAATATTTATTACAGAAAAAACCTTCCAATATTATATTATATCCAAATCCTAATAAAATTCACTGAAACTGGAATAAATTGGCATCTCGTCTATGAAAACCCTCACCTCTCAGTTACAGAATGTTAAAAAGGAATTAAATAATAATTAATAAAAAGAAGAAAAAAAAATAATATAAAATTTCGGTATACTCTTACCAACAATTAATTTAAACGTTACATATGTATGTAAAGTAAATGGACACAAATGAGGTAAGGTAGTCATTAATTTTGTAAAATTTGATGATGCGATTACTTGTTTGTGTGATAAATTATGCATCAATATTTTATACAGGACGACAAAATTTAGTGATATTAAATCTGTACAGCCC
Organism: Dasypogon diadema; assembly: GCA_006980735.1. Lineage (NCBI taxonomy): Eukaryota > Metazoa > Arthropoda > Insecta > Diptera > Asilidae > Dasypogon > Dasypogon diadema. The sequence goes on along the minus strand of QYTT01085282.1, from coordinate 7,548 downwards.
TTTTACCCATTGGAGTTATATGTGTTATAATTGATCTAGATTCATTAAGAAAGTTATTTGCGATAAGAAATAATTTTCGTCTTATAAATGTATGCATATTCGTTCAGCTAATAACTGAGCTATGTTTGGACTAGAGGTAGTATGTATAAAATAAAACCAGCTAATGGCAAACATATTTAAGTACATATAAATTCTAATTAGAAACATCAATTTTTCAATTTTCGTATTCAAAGTTATAAGGAATAACATTAATAATCATTATAAGCTGAATTTTAACTAAATTCTTATGTTTGATTTCTTATTTTATTTCATCATTTACTTTAGGTCGTATTGAAGACGAAAATATGTCAAATTACAACAAAATTAATTAAGCAAATTATTAATTGTTAGAAACAATAAGTAAAATCACCGCATGCTATATTAGTAGGCCAATAACTAATCTAGGTGCATAATTGTTATGAAATAATGTTAATATATATACTTGTTGCAGAATTTTGTGTTTTTGGCAAATTTTTATTGTACTATCTGCCGAAGTATATATATATATATACACAAAGCTAGTACTCAGACTAGAGTCGATAAATAAAATTTTACTTTAAACGTGTCGTAAAGAACTTAAAAAGCAACAAAACTAATGAGAAGATAAAAGAAACAAACATCAAATTATGTTGTAAAATTATCCTTTTATTTGAAAAGAAGCTGTGCTTAATAAATATCATCATTCTAACAAATTTCTTAAAAATATTAAAATAAAAATTCAAACTTTGAATACGAAACTCGTCTATGTTAACTAATAAAAATTAATGAATGATATGTTGTTTAATTTAAAGAATCAAAAATTCTTTATAATAAATGATTAAAATAAAAGTAAACAAAAAAGATATTCGGCAAAAACAAAATATGTGACAAAATTCAAATTTCATGATAGAGTCTAATCTATAATTTCTCTTGTAACAGTTAAACATTGAACAGTAACGCATTAAGTTTTTAAATTTGTTCTATTGATAATTGATGTATCTAAAAAGACAAGTTACAAAAATAACACATCAAAATGGTTACAGAGAATAAATTCAAAAAGAAAAAATAAAATTTTACGCTATTTCTTTTTTAACCTATTCTGAATGACAATCACGACTCAAAATTTAAAGAAATTTGGTTTTTAGTCTGTGATATTCACCTCTAGGCAATGTCGCACCGGTTCTGGAGAACATAGAGTCCATATCTGAGCCGATATCACGAGAAAGGCTGCGCCTCCACGGCGCTCCAGTATTGTTATTCAACCGACTGAAATAAAAAATGTTTGAGAAAAAAATTTCATTTATATACAAAATTCATATTGTAAGCTATCTATTATCGTGATCAAAGTGGTAAACTACTTTAGCTTCTTCTGTTAGTCATACATTTATGACTTACAAGGTTATGTAGTAAACTTTTTAAAAGAAGGCCGTTCGGACTTTGAAAACTTACGGAAATTTACGCTAATTTACAATTCCAGCTACATTCAGTCAAAACATGTTTGTAAAAGGAGCAAGTTACATAAGTTATTTCATTTTTGTCAAGATGTCATATCAGATGTTGTTACATTAATGTCAACGAAATAGAGTGAAATTAGCGGATAAGTTTTAGATTTGTTTAGACTGTGCATGGGTATAGCAGAATCTTGGATCACGTAAAAGAGGTCAGGGAACTCTGACTGGATGCCCAAAGACCGGATCAAAAGGCTCAAGGTAACCGAAAGGTTTCATAAAACCCGTATCACTGACATATCACTCCCAGAAAAAGAACGCGAGGATATTTTTATATTCACGGCAAGGCAGATGCAGGGATATTCTCTGAAGACTGAAACTTGTCGTGCTATGTTAGCTTGGGTAGATTCACCTCGGTTTACCAAGCAGAAATGCTTGCTCTGGTTCGTGCATTGGACTACTTAAAGGAGAGTGAGGTGCGAGGAGGTAAAATCTTCGGACGGAGGTGAACTCTTCTCTAGCGATGGAATGTGTGCAGAAGCTCAATGAGTGTGCCTCAGAAAATGAGGTAACAATTTACGTGATTAGATGACACATAGGGATCGAAGGAAGCGAAATTGCTGACGCCCTAGCAAAGCAGGGGACGGCTATGCAGTTCCAATGTCCGGAACCGTTTTCTTCCATTGGGGGAAGAATGGTGAAGGGCCTAATCGAGAAGTTGATCATAAAAGAACATCAAAATCGGCGGAAAAACATGACTTCTTGCCGACAGGCTAGGAAGGTGATTAGGCTGTCATGCGGAACGACCAAAAGGAAAGTTCTAAGCATGGAGCGAGGAACACTCCAATGGTTAGTTTCTTTGACTACTGGGCGCGGCAACTTCAGATATCATCTTCAGTGGATGGGGATCCTTGAGGACAATACCTACAAACTGTGCAGAGAAAATACTGACAGTGGAGCACATTGTGGCTTTGGCGAGCAGGAGGTTGGTTGCGACTGGCAGCCCTGTGGTAGGATGGGACAGCTAACCTACAAACTAATGCTCGAAATAACAAGGGACGTCGAAGTCAAGGTTCGGGAATTTCCCGACAAGGACCGGCTAAGAGAAACTAAACAATACTTTCAAATACAAGCCGGAGTGTGGATTCATTTCATCGTCTCTCACCGCGTTTATACGAGCAGAGAAAAACCGCTTTATGGTTTGGAGATACGCCAAAATTTTGGTTTATCGGATAAACGGTGCGATTCAGGTCTATGACCAATGACTTAAATCGACGCCAACATCCTAGGTACTGACGTTTTAATATAAATTGACGAAGTGCCAACTTTCAAATTTGAGAAAATTTTTAAGCAGTGGATAAAAATCTATTTACCACGTACATATTTTATGTAAAATCGATAAAAGTATGTAATTACGTCTATTATCGATAGAAATATATTTTAAAAAATTTGGCACGTAATATAAATTAGGTAAAATCGTTCAAAGAAAAAGTTAATTCAGAAAAATCGAAATTTTTCTCACTGGTTGATGGGTTTGCTTTCCCTGAAAAATTTCAAATAAATTTCTGAGGATGCAAAGGATAGATATATAAAACAATACATCTATTTATTTTCCCCATATGTTTAATAGTGTTTTTTCAATGCGGAAATTGCTCTAGATACTTCTACGGTAATACGACAGATGTTTACAATATTTCGTGTACTCTCATACAATTAGAGCGTCCCACAAGGTTTGCGTTCTAATATTAATGCGTAATTTGGTGTAATTAGGAGATTTCATCTACACCTGATCTTCTCCTTTTCTCAAACCATACTGATATTCGCCAAATATTACAGTTCCATTCTAACTGCTAATGTTATTTCTTTTAAATTGGGCATTTTTGTACACATAGTAATGAAAAATTAAATGCATAATCTCTACAAATATTATAAAGAAATCCAATAAATTCTTGAAGTAATTTAATCCAAATTCATCGAAATGCTGATAACTTCAATACCCTCGACACTTCGAATTAAAAAGCAGTACAGGACAAACGCAATATTATCCGATAATTTAAATTGAATTCTCAGTTGCTGAGATTGTAATGTGAGCTTGTGCTAAAATCTGGCAATTATAGACCGCAAGGTTCCACGTAGATAGACATTTAAGAAAGTCTTACTACGTGTTTGAAAAAAAAAAAACAATAAGTTGATAGATTATAATATAAAGATGAATATCGTTAAAAAAACAGTAAATATTTCGAAAATCTCTGCACATTTCATGCTTAAGAAAGGAAGGTGATTGCAATTTTATATAAATTCAAATATTTATTAATAAAATGCAGTACTGATTAAGCAATACTTACAGTTGTTTTTTCTCGACAGTTTCACTTTTGTATGAATAGCTGAATTGTGACCTGTTTTCAGCGGGTTAGTGTGTCAATTTTAAAGTTAGTTCATTAGTAAGGGCAGCATGAAATCGCAACTGTTAAATTATTTGATGACATGGAATGCAAACGCCTACCTTCCAAATGGTTCTTGATTCCAAAACGGACTATGGCTTTGTCTCATATTATTTAACAATCTTGAATTTGAAAAGCCGGATGTGATATCATTGTTGACATTCAAGCGATTTGTAAGAGCTCGAACCTAAAAAAATTTACGGGTTATTATGTAGTGAAAAATATAATCTTAAAAAGTACCCGTTGCAAGAGCGTTGAGAACAAATTTTCTGCTGTTAAGATTTCGAATCCGTCTTCATCATCATCCTCTCCGGAACTTTGAGAATCATTTGTATCTTGACTCAATTTTTTCGCAGGACGTGTACTCCTATTATTTTACACATGAACCGTAAGTCTAAGAATTAATGTTAAAAACTTACCTTAGCCGATGCAGAGTAAATCTAGGTTCATCACTGTCACCTTCCCTATTTATGGAAGTGGTTCTCAACTTTTGGAATGGTGATTCATCTTCCGAATCGGCTTCAGTTAAAAGCGAACTGTCGAGAATAGCAACAAAATATAAAAACTTCAAGCTGTAATAAAAGTTATTACCCCATTCTCCTAGGCTTTCCAATTCGGCTAAATGTACTGCTTGTAGTATGGCTAGATTCAGTAGGCTCCAAACTACCACTTCGTGGTGTAATAAAACCTCCTCCTTCAACAGCAATTGGGATAATAAATTCGCGAGGACTCTTTTTGATGGGCTGTGATGATCCCGGTATTGTTGACTGCGATTGATTTGTGTCAGTATCAGATTCGTTTGTGGACTGACGAGAGAGAGAGCCAGACCTAAGAGTTCAGAGTGACATTACATAATCATATTCCCCGTTAAGTAATTTGATTTTCATAGTTAAATTTGGCAAATATTGCTTACCGATACGTGTTAGAACCTGTTCTTGTATAAGTTGGTGGTCTCTGGATTGGAATAATATGTTCTCTTGTCTGAGGTTCTAAGCTTGTAGCTCTCTGATGGATTGCATTTGAAATTGGACTGTATGGTCCTTCTCTAACTGGTGCGCTTCGAAGGTCTGGCACTTGGTGTTGCATTTCGGTTGAGAAACGCATTGGTTGTTCAATAATTCTAGGTTTAATATCCAATTGAATTTCAGTTTTAGCCGTTTTTCGACGTGGAAGTGTGGCAGATTTTAATGTTATCTCTGCTCTAGATGTTTTCACGCCGCTATTTTGTTGAGAATTGTCAGCTAAAATAAGGAAATAATTATTATTTTTTTCTTTGTTATTTACGAAAGTACTGCTTACGTTGCTGAACACTTAACGGTTCTTTTTCAAATACTCTTTGTTCAGGTGTTGAAGACTCTGAAACTGTTTGTCGAGCTGGACGTTTTTCAGTATTCATTGGCGGCACCACACTACCGGATATAGAGCGTCCGTTAATACCAAATGGCACTGGTGGTTTCCTAACTCCTGTAAATAAAAATTAACTCCAAATTCTTTATTTACTTGAATACGTCTTACCCATGCATAATCGCCCACCAGGTTGTATAGCATTACCAATAATTTCTCGAGCATTTTTGAGTTTCTTTTCCCGTTCTGTGTTCGCATCAGACACAGCAACATTTTCGGTCTTGGCGCACAGTTGATCAACTTCTTTTGAAGTTTCATCTTTGGCTTGATTGAGTAAGGCAATTGAGTTTTCCATAGACCTTCTTGCTTCTTCAAGAGAAAAGTTTACCAAGGAATTTTTCGAATCACTTGTCTCAATTTTCTCCGGTTCCATTTTTTCTTCCGAAGCACTAGGGATATCTCGATCCCCTGTAATATTTTTATCAGGAGATTGCTCGGCGCTTTCCATCTTCTTTTCAAGTGATCGTCGTTCAGTGGGCGTGAGGTTTCCGCTAGTTAGTGATGCTTTTCTTTCAAATTCCTTTTTAAAACTACCTACACTTACACCAGGAATCACAATTTTCTTAGGCTTTTCATTGCTAGCATTATTCATATTTTGGAACTTTTCTGCAGTTTCTAAAATTCTTGAACGTCTGCGTTCGTTTAGTTTTCCCAAGTTGTCGTCGGGTAAGCTATTTTTCCGAGTGGGCTCTGCTTTAGTTTTCTGTACATCTTCGACTTTGTCAGGAGATATTTTGGATACAGCAGCTACTAAATCGGCTGTTTTATGTTTATTTACGAATTTTTTAATAACTTTTGTGGGACTAATTTCCTCAGCAGTCTCCTCAGCTTCTTCCACAGAATCAAGCTTAGTTAAGGTCTTTTGCTTAACAACTGGTTTACCTTCAGCTTCTTGTTCAGGCATTTTTTCAGCCATTAATTCGTCACAAATATTCTCTACTTTCTCTAAATCTCCCATCGGTATAGCAGATGCTTGTGTTTCATCTAAGTTTTGATCGACATCCATTTCTGCAATAGACTTCTTTGAGAAATTGTTCTCAAGGCTTTCTGTTGGCCTCTCCTTCTTTTTAGCAGCCCCTATAGCATTCTCCGTTGAAACTGTGGTTTCAAGTTTGCGTTTGCTTTGAATTGGGCTGTGGGCCGGTGTTATTGTGCGGGTAGGTGATGGCATTAGAGCTGCTTCTCCTCCAGCTAACAACAAATATGATAAAAAGGTGTTACTATGTATGTATTCAATAAACTTACCAGCAACCATATCAAGTATTCGTCGTTCTGCTTCAGTATTTCCAATATCACGTATAGAGCCAACTGAATGACTTCGTGGAACCCTTTCATTTGCTTTTGAGTCCGCAGATGGTACAACAAGCTGTTCAGCAGTTATAGATGTAGGCGAAAGCGATAATAAAACATCTAATCTAACTGGAGTTTGGTTGGCTAAATCTTCGGCAAGATCTAAACATGATTCTTTGTAATCTTCATTAACCCACCTATAAAAAAGTCTTATAGTACTAATTTCAAAATGGTTCATAAATTGCACCAGTGATTGCAAATTTGTTCAATGGTTGCTCTCTTCTGTGGACAAACCGTTAGCATATCTCTAATTAAAGGAGAGGCGCGTGAGGGCTTCTTCGGTTCGTAGTAATCACCTTGACTTATTTGCTTAACAAGTCGTTTAAAATTTGAGCCATCAAATGGCATAGATCCGTAAACTAATGTATAGAGTAAAACTCCTAAAGACCAGCAGTCAACTTCTGGTCCTTGATATGGCGTTCCTTTTACTATTTCGGGTGATGCATATAATGGCGAACCGCAAAACGTAGCCAGCAGTCTTTGATCGTCGAAAACATTAGAAAGTCCAAAATCTGCGATCTAAAAATTATACAGCTATAAACTGTGCGAACGTTAAGTTAAAAATAATTCCTAATATAACCTTAGCATTTCCATTTTCGTCTAATAAAATATTCTCTAATTTTAAATCTCGGTGACATATTTTGTGCTTATGGCAATAGTAAACAGCTGTAGATACTTGACGAAATATTCGCCGAGCTTCCTCTTCTGAGAGGACCTTTCTTTCTGACAAGTAGTCATATAATTCACCGCCAGCAGCAAATTCCATTACTAAAACCATCTTTTCACGATTTTCAAATACTGCAACAAATATTAAAGCAATTAATTATATATGTTCGTTGTTACAAAATAAAATACTAATTCTAAAACAGTAGTCGCAATAACTTTTC
>QYTT01085281.1:7970-20208 GCA_006980735.1 Dasypogon diadema | reverse complement strand
TAAACATTATATAACTCGATTGTCAGGCGACTGCTCAAGTATGCTGAGATACAGGATTTATTTTTTAGCCATTTGAGAAAAAGGGGCGTAGCGCTACCTTTTCAAAAGATGCGATTACTCCTTATACGCTCTCAATAGCCACAAGCACAGATCCTTCGGTTTACTGGGGCTATTTAGTTCTTTTTGGGTTGTCTTCCATGGGCTTCCTTGAGGTCTGGAATCCTTTCTACGCTGTCCATGTTGGATCCATCGATTCCGATAAGTGGAACTCTTATCAGATTTTCGTATAAAGATCTGCCTTAGAATTATACTTTGATCTTTCTACTTTATCTGCAAATTAAATTCTAGGACCTCCGTTTACTACATTGCGACGATTTGTAAATGCTCACATCAAAATGAGCCATATAACACTCACAGTTCTTAAAAATTCAGTTGTGTTAAAAATATTCAATCAGTCCTCCATCTTAATACTGACACACACTATTTTCTGCTACCGTTTTCGGTACACGTTTCTCTTTCGTGAGAACATCACATGTAATTTGAATGTGTTTGGGAGAGTTGTTCTCAGTTATTAAAGTCTTCCAGGGAATGTGTTAACCTTGTTCATTGACCGATTATCACCTTACCCGTTACATTTGAATTTCTTCTTCGCTATAGTTGTTTCACTTAAATAATAATAACACCTAATGGAGCAATGTTCTAAGATCACAACGAATTTATTTTTTGGAATGTTGTGTCCCATTTTTTCTAATTATAAACACAGGTTACATGCCAATAAACTTTAGATGAAAGCACTTGATGGATGTAAACATTTTAACAGGGTTGCCAACCAAACATTGTGATTTTTTTTAAGAACAATAACAAGATGAGGATTTTTGAATTACAGGTATAGACTTCCCAATTTGAACACAGAAAGTGGAACCCAACATAAACTTCACCAAGAAAAGACGTCCCTGCTTCTGAAATTATGCAGCTTCTAGATTTTATACAAATATTGAAATTAACTCATTTTCGATAGTAAAGTTAATTGAATTGGATTTATAAGAATCGCGTCATTTCAATGAAAAAGAAACCGATTTTTCGGTGATCGAGTAGGCTGAGGCACACATCTGAAGATTTTCTCCTCTGTGGACGTGGGTTCGATCCCTACAAAGGGTATAGTGATTTTTCAGGATATTTGTGGTTGAGGCAATTCTGCTGACTATAATTATACTTATGAAGGCAATGAGATATTGCACAGTGAAAGTTTCCTGGAAAAAAATTGTGACTTACTTTTAACATTTGTCAGGTTAAAATTTTTCCAAATTTCCTCTTCCCTAAAATTCCCCTCGGCCTAAGCTGTATTGTGTGCATCATGTAGTTGTTCCCTAAATTTAACTAATACCTTAAAAAACACAGAAAAATACTATTGTTTGTAATACAGTTCGGACAATTCGTATAGACGCAGTCATGTTTTGAAAACTAAATATGAAATACTTCTAATCAAATGAAGTTTTTCTACAATTGTTTCAACAACTCATTCGCTAGTTGTCTCCACATATCCAAGCTGATGGTATAACTTAAAAAACTCTGAGTTTTCTTTTCACTGTTGACAATTTAATTTTAAGTGCTATTGCAATGTGCAATTCCTGTAAACGCAGACAGCTGTTTTTTTTTAAAGCTGTTTTTTTTAAAATAGATTCACCTGGTGAAATTGTAAAATTCCCTATCTTTTCTAAACAAGTAGAAATTCTCTTGTAGACTTGTAAGCCCTTGTCCATGGCGTTTACATATACAGAAAAACAGAAAAAGGCAATAATTAAAAACTTTTTCAGAATATGAAAGTTTTATTCAAAGAAAAAAAAATTTTAAAGTTTTGTGAGAAATTTCATATATAAAAACTTGGGGAGTGCGAATAACTGGATTGCCATTTACAATTTCTAAAGATTCAATTTGGGAAACCTATAATTTGTTCTGTTGCCTGAAAAGTATTCGAAGAAAGGAGCTCCTGCCCGTAAGGTAAATCTTAAATTAACCTCGAAAAATAATCAGTCCACAGTTATGACAACGTTTGTTTCCACAAATTTTCTCATTACAGGCGAGTAACAAAAGCACCTGAATAGGAAAAGCCACCTGAAGCGCAAAATCTGGCGAAACATTCAATTATCGATTGGTTCCACTACGCCTTGTAATCCAGCAGCCTTCGAGTGAAGTGAGCGCAGGCCCAAACCACTTGGGCCACTTAAAAAGCGTGTTCGCAGCCTTCTTTATCACATCTTTTGTGTAACTTTTGGAAGTCAATAAGCCTCCAGCCTCCAGCCTCCAGCTCATTCTTAGGTCTTAGCCACTGATGGTGTAGCCCGGAGCTGTGGCCGGCCCCGCTAAATAGTCGCGTAATTAATATTTTTCGTTATATTTCGATTATCGCGCTCGTAATTAGATTCCAAATTGAGACATTCACCAGGGAGCAGACAGCATTGGCCACTTTGGGGAATTATTAATCGACTTCCAATGGTGAGACGTACGCGATAATGAGCAGCCCATCATTGCTCCCTGGCCTTTTCAAATCTGAGAGCAACCGACTTGATTGGATTGCTTCGATGAACCTCTTTTGTCGACAGAAACCAAGGTAAGACGAGCTACGCGAGCTACCTAGGTTAGGCACAGAAGCCGATCTTTTTAAGGTGAATAGAAAGTGTTTTACCTCAACTAGTGCCGATGATTGAAGTCGTTATAATGAGCAACTACCGTGAGCGTAACAGGCATTTAGCGAAAGATTGACATGCCACTTGAACTTAACAATATAAGAAATTTTTGAGTTTTCTTGATCGTGGACAGACAGCAGTTGATAGAAGTAGGAAATAGCCTTTCATTCAGACTAGGCGAATGGTGTTCTTCATTCCTATTTTTAATTCAAAGAATTTCCCATCTTTTATCTTGTTCACAACCATAATCTGTGAACTTCATGTTTTCTCGCAATTATCACCTATGCTGCCTATAGCTTATTGGAAATTTTTGTTTTTGCTTTTATTTTAATTTTTATTTGTTTGCATTGCCCCTCATAGTTTGTTTGTTGAAAAGAAATTTGAATTAGGGCAGTTTTATACGCTAAGTGATGGGATGAACAATTTCCGACATTTTACAATAAAATTTAATGCGAACATTTGGGATACGCTGGGTTAGGTATAGTGTAAACTTGGAATCCAGAGTCAGCATGTCAGTATTGTTGCTCCGATGTGAGTTCACCTATTTGTCCTATTAACAGGAATCGTCGCCTTCGTAGATACCTCGCAAATCCTATCTGAGGCTAAAAATATGTCACCAATTGGATTATAGCCTCGGGGTTGTAAGCGCAGGGCACTCGCAGTTAACATGTTTGATAGCTACAGTTTTATCCTCGCACTCAACACAGTTCGATTGATCATCTTCTTCAAAAACTGATGGTTTGAGCCGCATCTAGTAACTACGTCTAAGAGATTTTCTGTCCTGTTATATCTGGAGAGCAGCTGAAGTTTGATACGGCATCCTCAAACTAGCCTCAACTCACAACTTTGAAAATCAGGATAAGGAGCTCAGGTTAACTCTCCGAGGTCATAGATATCAGCGTCTCTGGAGCCCTGCTTTAGACTTTACTATTCGTCAACTTGTGTAGCATATACCTCCTCTTGAAAGATAGAAGACGTCAAATCGAATTGAGGTTTCACATCAACCCAATACCCAGTTTGCTAATTCATCGTAGAGCTTATTAATAAGCCAGGCAAGAGCTTTTCGCGGAAACCTCACATCTAGCTCCTTTAGTCTATTAACCCTCTCGATGGAAAAATTTTTGGTGACAACGTCCCTTACAACCTCTAACCCTCTAATATAGACTTGCTCCAAGAGATGGCGTAACGCTAGGTCAAATATTGCTTTGAGTGCCCGTTGGAAAGAGGAGGTTTACTCATGCACCCTTCCAAGGATACTCTGTTTATCAGATATCTCTGGCAACCATAAATTTATATTATATATATTTTAGTTGCCATCCTGTTCGGGGGAGTTGCTAATATCCTCTCCCCTACCATCCGCCATGACATCCCTAGAGATTCCCTGTTACTTCTTTCCCCTGCTATCAGCACAACATTTGAAAAGCATACATCACAACATTTTAAAAAGAAGTCCTACCTTAATACTACATTATCCCTAATATATAGTTTTTTTAAACTACATAGTATCACAGATTATTTTTCCAGGTCCACCGCAATGTAGGGAGCTGTGGTGAAATTAACTTAATATCACAATCGTACTAATACTAGGACGGCACTTATTAAATAGGTAGTAGGGGTCTGGAGATTGGAGACCGGGTCTAATCTCCAAACCCTGCTCGAGGCATCGTAATCCATAAATAGGTGATAGATTTCTATCGAATTACGTAAAGCTAGCATACTTATTGTGGTTTGTATTTACCTGTCGTAAAGTGATTCCAGAGCTGTAGCGGTCGCATCGTGTTGGCACACACAACTGGCAGGTCTTCTGCAGATTTTCTTGGAACCTGAAACCGGATCCTGGTTCTATTAAAACTTGGGCCCCAGTCTCAAAGTGGTTGAAGTTAAAATTATCTCAAGCTTTTTTTTGAGCCTGTGCAGAGATTTGTAAATGGCCTCCTTTGCTTGGACAGAGCCAACACCTCAACAGGGGAAAGCAGGTAAACTTGGAGCCCTTCTCCGAATAAGATATCCCTTCTCTCTCTGTCAGGCGTCGTCTGAAAAATAGAGAAGAAAGTTATTCTTGTAAAGAAAAGTAATAACTAAAGTGTAGCATAGCGAAAACTTGCTTAAAATTTCTTTGTAGAAATGGTACCGGTTTAAAAAAAAAACTCTGATTTTTACCAAAATTTTGTATTTTAAAAATTAATAAAAAATAAGCGCCATCCAATCAAAAAAATCAAATCTTATGCTACATCTCAGATGTTCTATTATGAATAATATGTGGTATAAATTTCATCAAAATCGTTTGAGTAGATCTCGATATATTTTGTCCACCAGTTTGAAAAAAGTTGTTTCGAGAAAAACGCAAAAGAAAAAATAAACCGTGCCAGCATCAATCAAATATTCTTTATTATATTACCTTCAACCTGCGATAGGCCATACATGAGGTCTTCCATTAATGTGGGGATGTTTCCTGACTCCTAGTGAGCTGCTCTTTTCAACTTCCTGGGCTTTTGTAACGGCTCTCGCACCTGCCTGCTTCTACCTGAGATAACGGTCCACTATCTGCCGTGCCTGTTTTCCTGTACCTCTAGTAATAATTGGAATTTTGACATGTTAAAATATTCTTAAAGATATAAATAAGAAATCTAGCAATAACAATTTGAATTTTGAAAATCTCAAGGCGGTCTAACCACTTAAGGCTGGGGTCTACCATGGACCAGGAATCCTTCGTTCGTTGATTTGAAAACAGGTGCTTTTACCGGCAGAGAGGGCCATACCTAGGCCAAGTAGGAATAAATTCGCGCATCTCAGCAATTGATCAGCTTCGGATCTGGTGTTGGCGGTAATCACGTCGTTAGCGAATGCCAGACTAGAAATCGTTGAACACCATGGTAAATAGAAGTGGTCTTCATGCTTTACACCCCTCCGAAGCGGGAATAGAATATTGTCCCAGCCGACATTAATAGCTCTGTATATGTCCCTGTAAAGGTTTACCACATGGTGGACCGCAGATTTCTGTAGACCCTTACGACGCAGGACCCACTCAACAGCCTTGTGTGGAATTGTATCGACGGCCTTGGAGATATCGAGTTGCGTTGCGACTTGACTTTTTTTTTCTTCCCTAGTCTACCTTAGATTAGCGTCTAGAATGCCACAATAAACACGGGACAACAGGGATCTAACTGTGATGAGGTGATAGTGAGAAACGCAACTGTATAACATACTGTCTATAAATCTATTAGCACATCCATATTTTCTGAAAGAGAGGACCAGCTGACAGATTAGTGACAACCTAAGATCTAATTATTTTGACATAGTCTTAAAGTTTCTAAAGGAACTTCCAAATCCCACTTACTTTCATCAGCAAAGACTAATTATAACATCACAGCAACACATCATACAGGTCGGTTTCTCCCAGGTATCTTCCTCAATAAAATCCAGGGAGATAATTTCCCGCAACAAACCGTAGCAAATTGGAGTTTTTCTATTGTATGCAAACAAAGCGATTGGAAATTAAATTTTCCTCAATGGCCGGAATCTGACTAAATTGAAAGTGTGGAAGCCAGAGAGAAGCCACTGCAAGTTAAGGTGCAAAAAACTTGGATGAGATGAAAAAAGTTAAAAAATTAATTGACCTGACCTAAAGGGGCTCCTGAGGCAACATCACCACAGCACAAACAGTCAAGCAGTGGAGGTAAGGCGAACGATGCAAGAAAAACATCTTGGATTGCTGTCTGGAGCTGATACCGGACCAAATCGAAATATCCGTGACCAATCGAAGGACCGTCGAGAACGAGTCGACGTGCCACAGTTAAATTAAAATTCGAAATTGAAATCAAAGTGGTAACGTCATCATCAGAGCTTTCAACGCGCGGCTCATCATCCCACCGGCGGGTGTTCTGCACCAGAACCAGAACTAAAGTCATCATCCCATCAGCGGTAATAATGCTTCAATCACCAGGTAAGACCCGTGAGCGAACATGTGGTGAACAACAGAACTAGACAAGTAGCATGCTCCAATTGAAGCAAATAACCGTGCGCCATTTCATCATCTTCAGATGTAAGAATTTCTGTTATTATGGAAATTATTAGTTTACTTAGCGGCTCGTGCACCGAAGAGGCTCCAATTAGACGGGGGGACTAGATGCCAGGTGTGGCGATTATTATACTTGCTTATTTGATGAGATTATCGACACTTGTTGCGGATGCCTGTGGGCAAAATAGATTCATGGGATTATACTTGTTAGCAGTGGAGTAATTATCGTAGCAAACAAAAAATTTAACCTATAAAAAGATGTTTACCTTTTTGAGGACGGTCAGACAGGATGATCTAAAAAAACAGAAGCTTGTTTGCTTATCTGGTGTTTTTAAAAAGATTTATAATGACAAAATGATACAATATCCATTCCTCCAAGGATTAATTGAATAACGTCATTCTAAGGCACGATTCTATAATTTTCGCTAGAGAGCTAGTAGTATCTTTGCTAGTAAGAATGAGACTAAGAACGTTTTCCTTTTACTGCGAAAATGTATCTGGCTGACTATTGCGATTATATTTTTTTAACTGATTTTATGATTCATTAGGGTTTGCCGTTATCGAACAGTATCAGTATTTGCATTTCGACAGATGTGGAACTGGAGCAGGTCGAAGAACTGATCGATTCGATTTGGACATTTTGGAGAACCTATCGGAGATGGACGTCGGATCGCCTCTAGCCCTCTAAGAAAGGAGGCGAGCAAATGAATAAGATGGCAAGTCCCACCCCGTCCTCTAGACTATCCTACGACAACTCGAAAAACAGGCGAGGGAAAAGAAAAAGTTCGGAGACGGTAAAACCGCTGAGGCCCGCGGTACAAGACTTGCCACAAAGCTACTCTGGGCGACGCTATCAGGAATACCTTGGCAGCTTGGAGCCAAGGGATACGCTTGAGATAAGAGACTTCGATGGCCTCACTACCACTAAAAAGATGATTGACATAATCAGGAGAGACATGGGAGAGTTGGCCCGATCTCAAAAACGTCTGAGAGAGAACAGAAGATCACCGTGATAAAACTCAGTAAAAAAAGAGCCTTGGAGGCAAAAAATTTGGTTCAGTCCAATTTTTAATTTAACGAAATCTCTGCTCAACTTATTTCATCTGCTTTATGCGATAAGAATTTTAGATTTTAATATTTTATATAGATATTCTAGACGAAAAAATGTTCACGAACGTACGAATGTACGTAGCCGCGCACACACAGACATCTCTCTAAAAACGATGGATTCGGACTCTAGGGACCTCCAAACGTGGAAATATGTCGAAATTTTCAAGTCGAAAAATCAGATCCATTACAATAACTTCCAAATGGGAAGTTAATAAAACTAAATGAAACTTACAATGAACTATGTGGAAAAAATTCAAAATATTGAACAAGTTGGCTAGTTTCAGTCGCAGTTCGTTCAATAAGTTAATGTGAAAATATATATTTCTTTTTAATAGCCACTTTTTGGCCCACTGGCTTTTATGACTTGTTTTGTTTTTATACTTTATGGTTGTAACTGCCGCCACTGCCAATAATGTCATTCGATGCATTTTAACTATTGACGAAAGATTGGCTAATTTTTCGGCTTCCAACAGTACATTCATTAGAAATCAGTGGGGATTGCATCATTTATCTGCTTCAAAATCTACGTTTGATTTGTACGTCCAGTTACAAAATTTCTCAACATTTTAAATAGGTTATTCACGTATCTGCGGCCATGATCCTTAGTGAATCTCTTAAGTCACTGATTATTAATGATAATACACTGGTATCACCTCTAACGCTTACAACATAAACGTCGGTGTGCCCTAGGGCTCTTTATTGTCCCCCACTCTCTTTCTGCTTCTCATAAATGATCTTCTATCTCTTACATCCAATCCAATTCACAGTTTTGAAGATGACAGTACCCTTGATTTTGCGTACTCATTTGAATCAGCGGCTGACTTCCGCGGCATTTCCACTGATATTAATCGAGTACGCATGTTTGGACATTATTAAAATTATCGCCTGGGGCATGGCGAATCGCGTCGAATTTAATGCATCCAAAACCCAAAGCTATCTGATTTCCCTTAAAAGATCTCCAAGCTCCCCCTCCTCCACTCTTCGTCAATGGGGTGAGTACCTCGAACGCTCCTAACTTGAATATATTAGGAGCCCAGGTATCCAACAATTTTAGTTGGACGGACCACATCTTGTCTATCGCCAAGGGTGCGATGAAGTGCCTGGGCTTTCTGCACCGATACAAGAAATACTTTACCCCATATAACCTAGCACTTATTTACGAGGCTCATATCAGACCTAGACTTGAATTTGCACATATTAGGGATAGGGGCAGGACGTTCTGCATTGTACGCGTCCAAAAAAAACCTGTAAGCTGGAGTATCGACGTAATGTTCCATTCCTAACGCTTTTTTATCTCTACTAGAACTGACAATGTTCTGATGAAATCTCTGGTCTGATTCCTTGTACCATGAGCCTTGGCATCACGGCAAAAAAATACATAACAAGGAAATAAGAGACACGGTAAAGATGTGAAAACTGTAGGTGAAAGTGAAGCCAAACTTAAGGGCAATTTTAAGTAGAACAAGATGTACTTCCTGCACTGGGCCTTTTATTAGGAGTAGTGGAGTTTGTTTATTAGCGCATTTTATCCACACTTTTATCGATTTCAAAGCTGTTCCTGTCCTTATTTTTTTACATAATATTCTAGAAAATTACCTCTATGAAAGCCAAGACAAATTCAAAGTAGAAAAGGAATCGCTTAAATTTATTCCTCCTGATATAAAATTCCAAACTTTAGATTTTTGGAACAACATATGTGTCATTGATGAAAATGACCTTAGACTATACTATTTTAGGAGGAAGGTGATAAGTTGTAAGAGATGTTAAGCAGTTTATCTCTAGTAGAATCCTTGGTTCTACACTATCTTGGATATATGGAAAAAGACGGTAGTAATAAAAGCCCACAAAAATTACGAATAACTTTGGTAATTGCATCATATAAAAACAAACCTCATCCGTGTTCTACCAGGCATCATAAAAATAATTTATTTTTTATCAATTCGCAATTAGCTTCGTTATCGACAATTAACCGAAAAAGAAAAACTTTATTGCCCAAATTGGCGTTGATTGAATCACTTTTCGTATTTAGTGAACCCTCCACAAAATTGATTTCGTACCTCTCAAGTGCTGTATATTTATTCAAACACCTATCTCGTGTGCAGTATCGAATAATTCACTTGAATATGGGAATTTTTTTTATGGATTTACGTTGTGATATCTGGCCACAGTATTTGATGAGTTAAGTAAATTATCATGTCGATAATCAGTCATCCCTCATAACACCATTATTGCAGTTGATAAGAAGACCCGAGACGCGCATTGATTAAGGGGACATCTTTGCTTTGCTTAATTGCCCTGCTTTCTTCTCCTAATCGTGTGGAATTGAAGGCTATTATGATTTTGATGTATGCATTTTAAAAACATGTTCAAAGTACTCTTCACAGAATACAGAACTGAAGTACATAGGTATAGATAAAAGTGACGAGATCATTCCCATTGGGTGTACATTCTCACAATACTAATCCAAAATGATATTAACCATGATTACCAAACAATAAAAAAAAAGTTCTCAGAAACTGCTTACTATATTTATATTCAAAATCAAAAAGGCTATATATTGTTTTTCTTGAAGCTTTTTAATGATTAGGTTAATGCTTTTGTGTTCCTAATTTTTCGAACACCGTTGTACATACTTCACTTGGACTATTTTTTCATATCTATCCCAAGAAATTTAGATCTCTTATGATGCATAGATATCTTAAAGAATCTGCACGCATTCCGGCATCCGGCGTTGCACAATAGTTTTCTGTTGCAGACATCAAAGGCATTCGTGTAATTCGTTGAGAATAAGATCCCACAGAAATCACAACACATGGAGCAATCGCGATCATTCGCACAGTTCTTCACAACATCATGAATATAGTTCAGCTCAACAACATACTAAAATTTTAACAGAAATTGTATAAAACTCACAGTCTTCACTAAAGATTATTACTTTTCATTTTTCATACTCACCTCATTTAGACAACTCAGACGGCATTGGGTAACAACTTCAGGTGTGGGTGAAAAGAACATCGAAGTATAATCGATAAATCTTGCATCAAAGCACCCCAGAAGATCATAGGTGATTATAATTAAAATAATTCTCTTGGCCATGGACATACTTGGAAACCGTACAAAATTTGTAGGACACAAGTGAAACGAAACTGACTTTTTGATCACAACACTGGTGGTACTCACAAGTTAATGAAAGTCTAGGCAGTAGAGATTTCTTCTCTTCTTCGAGATAAGCAGCACACACATTGTTATCAAGGATAAAGGACAAGTTTGTGGATAATACATGTTAATTATGAAGGAAGTCATACAAGTATGTAAGTTGACACAGCAACCTTTAAACTGTGTGTAAACCAGGTAGTTCAAAACATAACCACTTATCACCTGAGGCTTATTACCTGTGCAGTACCTGCAATAAACACAATTCTAGGCAGGAACTGGATGGTAACGAAATTCTAGAATAGCCTTGAGTCAGCGTCCTAAACAGGTTTCTCAGGACTAAGGAAACGGATGATCTGTGCTATTTTTGAGAATACCTGGGTTTATTTTAGTTTACAAAGGAACTAATGTTGAATTTCATTTGCACTTTCAGGGTAAGCCAGGGTTCAACCCTGAAAATGCAGCAAATGAAACATGAATTTAGAGTTTTGTAGTTGTAGTGGTAGGTATTTTGTGTTCATATTGTCAGTTTCATAGGTATGTAGTAGTGAACTCTACCGAACCCTTGGCTGAACTCGGGGTTCGAAAACTGCTATAATGGGTTAACTCGAGTTAACTCAGGTTAACCCAAAATTGTCAAATAAAACAGCTTTTTAGAGGAACTGCTAGAAAGTGTCAAAGAAACTGCAATAAAGTGAACTCTGAAAGTGCAAATGAAATTCAACATAAATCTCTTCTAGTCATGCATACCAAACCAAAACTTCGCGATCGGAATAAACTGAATAAAGAAAAATGTGACCTTATCTCAAATTTTTACAGTATACATCAACTTTTTTGAGTTAAGTAGGGGTTTTTTGCAAAATAATGAAAAGTATAGGGAAAACGACAAAAACTGTACCCAAACAAAGGTATCTGATGTCAATAAAATTTATTTTTAAATTGCTTTCGAGACGACTAGTTAAGATCCCGATCGTTTTTTTGCCTACAGATGTGGATTTTTTTAGCAAAAAAACACAGCTATGGAGATACCTTTCATATCCTCAAATTACCTCATAGGAAGTAAATGAAAAAAAATAATAACCCGACTAGTTTTTCTTTTTTTCACTGGGCTTTTCATTGAACTAGAATAGGCCCACTTGGCACATAACCAAGCTATTTAAAAGTCTTCTAAATTCTATTCTATTAAAATCTATTACGCTGTAAATAGAGCCTAGACCTCTCCGCTAGAAAACACTTACGGCTCCTTTGTTGATCTGTTAGGATCCTCTCTTCC
>QYTT01085279.1:12546-92290 GCA_006980735.1 Dasypogon diadema | reverse complement strand
ACACAAGAACTGTTTTTTATGAACGCTTTAAGATTGAAATAAGTAGTCGAAGCATCAAGCATTCGACTACTTTCTCCTATGTTAAAGCGTTCATAGAACCCATTCTTGCATGAGTGCAAAATTTTGCCTGTATAAGCCCGGCGTTTTGGTGTTTTTTCTTCTTTAAAGATTTCTTAGTAAACTAAACGGAAATATTGTCCTGAAGAAAAAATGGTATTGTTATTACATTATGTCACTGATGAAATGAAAAGCCTCAATCCTCTTGAACAAATGAAACACTAGATTATGACTGACTTTTGTCGGACGATTTACAGTCTGTATTGCATATGCATCCTTGATCCTTGAGATTGCTTCAAATAATGAATTAGTAAAGTGCAGAGACGCACTGAGCCGCATTTCTTCGCTACATAATTACCTTTTCTCTGCATAATGCAAAAGGGGCTGAATTTTGCGTGGGGAAAATTCACTACCTAAACTTATTATCTTAAATGTTAGATTCGAAAGCACATCGAACGCTGTAAACAAGTAATTCAAGTTTATTTAATTCCGACAACTTACAATCGTTAGAATGTGGGAAGATTTAAACAAATTAACGAGTTCTAATCGGCTTGTCGCCATTTACTAATGAAGTGAACGTGTCAC
Organism: Dasypogon diadema; assembly: GCA_006980735.1. NCBI lineage: Eukaryota > Metazoa > Arthropoda > Insecta > Diptera > Asilidae > Dasypogon > Dasypogon diadema. Next base: position 91,648 of record QYTT01085279.1, on the reverse strand, counting down.
TTAACTGTAAATGAGGCAATTTAGTGTGTTCCCACAGACTATGCATAAGATACTACATTAGAAGTTTTTGTTTTAGCTTCCGGAACAAAAAAACATAATTGTGGTAATTTTCCAATCTCTATGATCGCTACAACCATTTTGTATATTATCCACAACAACACAATACGTTCTTATTAAAAAACCAATCGATCAACTTCAGTAATACCATAAAAGAGTGCTTCGAAGTATGGGATCTGTGCATGACTATTAAGAGCCAACCGCATTTTGACGTCGGGTTCGTAATCAGCTCATCAAAATACCTTGGAAATCGCGCGAAATACATGATCAGCTGGGTCCCGATTACCATATACACCTGGACCTTTTTATACGCGATTTCTTGCTTTTACGTGGCTTGTTTTCTGTTACGCGGTTTTTGAACAAATTCTGCTTAACGCGGTTACCAGTTTTATGTGTACCTTTACTAGTTTCCTGGATTTTACGCAGTTTTTCTGCGTGGTTTTTTTTACGTGGTACATATCCTCCGCGTAAAAAAGGTCCAGGGCGTCGTTATCATAGTTTCTCTTCCCTATTCCTTTTATTTCATGTCATATTTCTCACACAACGACAAGGTAGAAGCAAGGAAAAACCTGAGGCCGCATTTAATATGAGAATTGGAATGATCGAGTTGCGGATTCGCGCTGTATTGTTGTTGTTGCTATACAAGACTTACATAATGTAGTTTGTTAATTAGACTAGTCAAATTGAGATATAAAATATGAGCCCTGAATAAAACCCAAACACCCTGTTTACTTTTATAGACGTAATTGTTGATTAAAATATGTATATTTTATTACTTTCTTGCCTTGATTTTTTCTTTTAATACCCGCATCAATGAATTGCTCTATTTTCTGTTGGGATTATTTGTAAAAATTTTTATTAAAAACCCGGTGGTTGTTATTCGTTTTTTGTTAAATTCTCATCAGCTGCCTTGAGATTATTAATAGGACACTGTACAACAAACACACAAAAGTAAGAAGGTTTCTTAAAAGAAGAACGATTAATGATCTCCAAAGATGTCCCTGAGAGATATCATGACACCAGCTTTGCGACCTTCACAAATCAGTTCAATTGAAGAAGTCAGCACTTCGATAAATTCCTCTTGTTCAACTAGTGACAAATTTGAATTAAACGTGTCGTACTTATTTAGTTCCTGTCAGCAGCCCTCGAATCCAATATGTGTATATTTAAAGATTAATTGGTGAAAACGAAACACATCGAGCGTGTTAAAAAAATAGATTGTAACCGATTGATCCTGGTCAAAGCAAACTTTGTATCTCTCGTTGAATGAGACGCTCTTCCTCTTACACATGGCACGCTGTGATTTTCCAATTATGTAACGCACTTGGTACATGCAATCCGTAAATCCGCTCGTCTACGTACTGTCGAGTGGTAAGTATGACGATGACCACATTACCAGATCATCTCTTCATTGTTATTAGAGACAGCCAAGTTCAGTTCGTGGCTGAGAGACAGCCACTTCCAGGTTCTCCAGCTTTTGTTATCATCGCTAATCTCTACTAGTGGAGAATTTGAACTCAGTCCGGCTAAAGTCACTCTGGTGTCCAGTTCAGAATTGCTGAATTTTCAATTGCGAGATTAATAGGTGTTTTATAGTAGAAATTTGTGAATAAGTGAAAAATGTACATTGCGCAATAAGCACGTGCAGATAATGGCTGATCACAGTGTTTACAGGGGTGAAGAGAAGTAAGGCTAAAAGACTGTTTTGGGTATTCTTAAAACGTTTATCTTTTCATTGTGTCCGGCTAGTGAGGTCCCAGGAGGATTACTCAGATCAGAAGAAAATCCAAAAGAGGAAATAAAAGGCTACCTGGGAAATCAATCCATTCGTATTATAGCTAAAATAAAATAGGGTCTCTGCTAGTTTTCTTGAAATAGCTCCAGTGTCTTCTTTTTCAAAAAACAAAGCCATTCTGGGTGCTATGAAATAGTCAATTAATGTGAAAGTCAGTTGGTTATGAAACCTCCAAAAGTATTTCATTAATGCAGCAAGTATTTCAAGAGTTCTGTTTTTCATTAAAATTCCAAGTAAAATGTCTCAATTTCCCTCCAGCCGTGTAATTATTGCCTCCATTACCGACAAGTAGGTGTACAATTAGAAAACTGGCCGATTTTGAGTTCCTATTAACCTTGATTAAAATTTGCATAAGCAGTGCACCATTACAGCAAGGAGCTTCGCGTTTGGCCACGAGGAAGCGAACAAAGCGAATGGAACATTATAGTACAACCTCATTTTTAAAGATGCTTGCCTCTGGATCACTACAGATACTCGTTAATAAGCATCAAATCAACGTAAAATTCGCTGCTTGGGGAAGACAGCGGAAATGCTTACTTTAAGGCGTTAAGGGGGCAAATAAATAGTGCGGCACAGCACAGCGCAGACATCTTAAGCAAGTCTTCCAGCAGTTGAGCGCGATCAGTGATAAGAGCTCTTGTTTATGTTTACATTACCTGACGATCGATGGGATGGGATTAGTCGTTTAATGAAGATCCACCCTCGATATTGATAGTATGCAATTCAGATTCGACAGCAGCATTCGCGTTAAGAGCAAAATCCCTTCATGGCCAACCCAATTGCACTGTCAAGTGTAAATCCATTTCGTGGCGAATATTTGCACTTTATTGTTTTGGCCTCTGGGACCCAAGTGGATCAGTAGATGAAAACCAATTTAATTTAAACAATTCTCTAATCAGCTTTAGTTTCCTTGGGTCTCTACACTTGGGTTTTTGTCTGGCTAAAGGTCAGCACGTCGTGCACAAATGAAAGTCATTTGTTCCGAAATGCGTAGAAATTTAAGATTGGAGGGATGTTCTTTATCAGAGCCTTCTATTTATTTATGAGACAACGAAATGTTAAGACTAAATCATATCCATCACATTAATCTCAGCTCCTTTCGAGAGCATTCTTTCTTCGAGTTTTGTGTAAATATTTTAATTTACACAAAATTTTAATTTTATCAGGCCGAGTCTTCCTTCGTCGTTGTTCTAGCAGTGCGCTCAGTAGTTCAGCAGTATCAATAGTGAAGCAGACGCAGACCTAGTGGTAGTATTCTAAAGAAAAAGTATAAACCATGGTTGAGTTAATAATTGTCTCCGATGGAACGCGCGTTTATACATTGAAAACAGGGTAAAGTGTTCGACTATACTTTGTAATATAATATATGTAGCTAAATCCAAAGAAAGCAGTAATACTTGTTATATTTATTCATAACGTTTTAAAACGTGATGCAAGTGGACAATCAGTTCTGCAGGCATGTTCCTCCTTTCCGTTAATTGAGCGGATTCGAGACAATAAAAGCTCATAGGGGTTTTTAGTTCTAGATAAGTAAGAATTTGATGGCTTCTTCTCATTTTTCGATAGTTGCAGATGAAGCCATTGCGGGGGAAATAAACTTTTCATTTAAAGCACATTTTTCTGGTACATTTTACTCATTTTAAATGACTCGGATCAGAGCAGTGAATGATATAAGTTGCCCAAGTGTGACACTTTCTAATCGAGCTCACCCTCTGCTCTTTGCCAGAGTGCCAGGGGCGCTTATGATCCGGGATTTTCAAGCAGCCAAGTGGGATGTTTCTCTTTAGTAGGCTAGGCTATAAGTATGACTTTATTAACAGAAACTACCAAAAACATTAATTGCACTTTTTTGTTTTTTTACATTTTCTAACTAAGACCTTATTTGTATCCGGCAAGTAATTTTATGAATTGACCTGTTATTAAATTTACAAGAGTACGATATAAAATCTTGAACAGCAGGTCCAGAGTTGATTGGAGAAGAATTGCGTATGTTAAATCTTCGCAATGTTTCCAAGTATTTATTTCGTGCTCCCAGGTGTCTTTCCACTATTTGCAATTGTAACAGCTGTTGAGAAACCCATGATCAACTTCATTAAAGTCGCTTCAACGATCTGTTCAGAGTTTCTTTCTATTTAAGTCGAAATTTTTGTTTTACTGCTATTAATTGAAACTAATTGCTACTCTGTTCTACGTTGAATGCTTGAACGCTTGTCAACGGAACGTCAGCATCTTAGCTTCCTGTTTTGTTTGTTCTTCTTGGCGCAATGACTAAGAATCAGAGGCCAAATCATCATCGCCGAATGAAGAGATTCTATTTTTTGCGCGTGACACAAACATGGAGTAAATAAGGCATTGGCACGAAAGGTAAAAGAGGAAGTTTCGTTTACCAAATTGATAGACACTTATTCAGGCTTTTATCATCAATATGCTCAAATCCAGGGACGTGCACGCAACTAGTTCCTAATTATCTATATAATTGATTGCTCAAATTTGAAATAAGGTTTAGTTGGTATTCCGAAATGAACAGAAACTGTTTATTTAGAGCGATAAAATTAATATTATATGTTTCATAAGAAGCACGAACTATTGGCCCTCAGTTTTAACATTTCGCATATATTTTCAGTGAGGTAACCGAAGGCGCTCTTCAGATTTGGCGAAACCTTCCAGAAAAAATACGACATGATCCCAGTTTGGCATCGTTTCGGCAAGAGCACGAGCGACTTCATGGTAAGTACTTATGGCCCTCTTATTTAGTATTAATATCATTTGAGAATATCATTGTCATGTACTCACTTTTTTATGATGAAAAGCAAGAGTTAATGCTACAACTTTTAAAGTAACTATTTTAAGAGCGAGCATACTTCAAAGTACAACAACTAATTAAACAACTCTAAATTTTATAATACGCTATTCCCAAATTGTCATATATTTAATAAATCTTGCCACATTACCATAATTACCCATCGAGTTACGAGACTGGAACGGAGTAAAGGAAATGCACGTGAAACTGATTCATCGGGATTTTGAAAGCAAACTATTCCCATTGTGGTTATTTTGCAAATAATTATAGATGCTATCGGCGAGTGTAATTAACATCATAATTTTTGGATTCAAGCAGACCTTGCAGTTGTCAGTGCATTCAGAGATATTAAGAAATTGTTTGAAAAAGTACTCCGTGATGCTTTGCAAATGTTTCTCATTCATCAAATCGGTCAAGTTCAAGTGCACTTTTAATCTTTCTCACATTTTTCTAAATATTCGCAATAATTTTATTCACTTTGTAATCTTATTTTATCTAACGAGCGATGAATGCAGCTGAGCCCGCTCGTCTTCTCTAATAGGTAACTAATTAACGGGTGAAAAAGGTTAAACTCCACCAAAATAAATTATTCTTAACTTTTCTACGATTAATTTAGTTACTCGAGAATAAAGCGGAAATTAAACAGATGGACTATTTTAATTGTAACAAATGTTGATCGTGGCAATGGGCCTTCTACGAGTATCGTTTGTTAATTTCATTGTGTAAAACATTTTGCTTTTCTTGTAGGAGATGTCGGTCCGGATGAAGATCCACTCCCAGCCGAAGACGTATCGATCGCTGACGAAAATGTATCAAATGGTACTCATCCCATTAACGACGTTACAATTAACATCACTAATGAACTGGGCCAAGTAAAACGTTTAGAGAACAGGTAAGAATAGTATTGTTTCCTAACAACCCCGCTTTTAATTTGATTGCAGTTGTCTCGTACTTTGTACCATAAACATTCTTTTAATTTGAATATATTCTGTTCAATATGAACTACAATATGCCTAAAGTAAATTTGCTTGCTTGACACCTGCTGCCATATTGTGCTCCTTTGAATGTCTTCTATTTAGGAGATGAGAACCTACTGTTGTATGACTCATGGAATTTACTGTGCGCTACTACGAATACGAATTAAAGAAACGCTGTTCATTCATATTTACATGCAAAATGTTCTTTCAATTAAAACTCGTTTCACTTCCCCCAATAAAGCCAGCTCTAGATATCATATAATGCCAGAGAAGTACTCGCAAGCGTAGTGATACGACTGGAAGGCAACCAATGTTACGTCAGTATCCCAAAGAATCGACACTTGATGTAATCAGGAGGTCATCGTTTAAGACTTTGCTCTGTTAGTTTTCGTGTGGTTTCTATAACAGCAGCCATACTGTTATTGCCATCTAATGAATGCCGTCGATTTGTGTATTCTATAATAATTGTATACATCTAAAGAACAATAACTTATGAAGTTATGCTTTTAAAAGCGCATATAATTAAGTAATCCTCCGCTAATCATTTTCAAAACGATAGCCAACGCTATGCCTTATGCGCAATGAAGACTACAATTAGCTGCAGCGAATATACTAGAGAGTTATTCATTTAGAATAATGATCATGAGATTATTGTTGACATCATTAGCATTCTAATGACTTAAGTGCGTACTCGAAAGCAAGGGTACCATTACCTACAAATTGTGGATGAAATTTATAAATGGAAGAGAGCATTATATAGAATAATAGAAGAAAGAAGGTGGAGGGCGAGATAGAACCTTGTGGTAACCCAGTTAAGCGGAAGCTTAGAAGCCGTACTGGAAACCATTGATATTTTCACTATAGTTAATTCTACTTTATAAAATATTGAAGCAATAACCACTGCTGGAAACAATTCTTGTTGAGTGAAATAGTTAAATGCTCTTAAAGAACTACAGTTATCAATTATATAAGATTTGCATTACACTAGAGAACTTCAATTTAAAGATGAACCACAAAAGCTATACTGTGATTAAGCTGCAATTTGCATTTTATTACATCTGGCAACCTGACAACGACTGGTGATGGCATTTAATTCGAAGTTAAGTCGTGGAGAGGCTAAGGTTACACGTTGCGATCAAGTGGTTGTTGATCTTTAATCTAATGAGGTGAAAAGAGCGTAAAATTCCCAAGGTTTTTTGTCCATCTGCACCTTGTGGGTTTGCTGCTAAAACGTCTGTGTAGGAAACGCTAAAACGTCTTTGCCACAGTATTTAATGCGCAAACGTGCAACTTTTTTCTTTAAATAACATGTCATGGTAATCAATCAAATTTTTCTTCCCCATTAACAAACAATCGCGCTGCATTACTGGGAAAGGCTGGGCTTTAATCACTCCTACAGATATAAAAACCTGTTCTTGTGTAGATGGTATGACTTTTTTTCTGAATGCATCAATATTTCTGGCTGAAATTAATGTAAATTTTATTCCATGCCGGGGTGGCGCCAGTTACTTCTCAAAACTGCATTATTAAATCAATTTCTAGCAAATTATTATACATTCGAAAATTAGCTATGCAGGCTTATGGTATTTAAGAGTAGAGGACAAAATGAATTGGAGTCAGCGACCAGCAACCAAATCAACTTGACTTTTTCGGTTACAATGGAAATGATAGAGGTCCATCTCATGCCGAATTTTGTATTCTACGATTAAATGAAAAAATAGTTGAGATCTTAAGCCTCACGATATGAACAAGAAACTCAACCAATGACGGCAAGATGAAGAGTTTTTCGAATGGTGCAGTTCAGCTAAAGCTCAAGAAGTGTCCCGTGATGGCGAAAAATCCAAAGAGAAAGTTAAAAAAGGTGAAAAAGATGTTGCTGCCCACTTTGTTCCAATTCAGAGTCGCGTAAAAAACTGAAAGTAGTAGCCACATCCATATCCGCAGGTACCCTCTTTAAATGGAGAATTAACGAAAGCATTTGCACATAGAAAGAAATATTAAAACCTTTGAATCTTTAGGTTGATGCATATGACCCTAATAAAGATATAAAATATAGTTTATAAACATTTTTTCGTTTTAGAGAAGGCAAAGGGGTTGAACATCTAGACGAAGCAGATGGAGCTACAGAAAATACGAAGGTATTTCCAGCTGTACTGAAAAGTTTTTATAAAAATCCAATTTAAAAATATTTAAGGTGAAGAATTGGATGAAGTGGCTGAAAGTTGGAATTCTTTTGATAGCTTGGGGTTTATTTACGGGATTTTTGATGACAACTAATGAGAAGGTTGTTGAATCAAAGCAGCTTTCTATTCCAGTAAGCAATCCGAAAGGTAAGGTATATGTTGAGCAGTCGTAAACAACAGAGGCTAACACTTTGTTTTCAGACTACATAATAAGGACAAATCCAGAAAAATCACAAATAGGAATAACTCTCAAAGGAGCCTTTGTCGAGGACCCAATCACAAACTTAACTACAAATTTCCTCTTCGTGTACATTCAACTACTACACGTTGACTCTTCTGCTTCTGAAAATAACAACAGCACTCCTGTGGATGAATTCCAAATTAAGCACACGGAAGTAATTTGTATCTTAAAGGTTATTTTCAATTTCAACAGAACTCTTCCCGTAGAATGTGACGGAAGTTTGGCGGATCCCTGTTGTGGACTCGGATATGTTGGACAAGTCCCCGCAGGTGAAAATGTCGCATATGTTTGATATTGACCGGATTCCGGCCTCGGGAATGGGAATTGAAAACATAACAATTCGCGTTCGCATGAGGACTAATATAGATGAACACCTACCGCTTCAATTCAGTTACGATCAATCTCCGATAGATAGAAGCACTGGGGTGATATACGCCGCCGTTGTTTTACTGGGCCTCTACGTGATGATCATATGGGAAATTGTGCATAGAACCTTCGCAGCAATGATTGCTTCTACAATGGCCATAGGGATTCTGGCTGCCATGGACGAACGACCACCTATGGCGGAAATTATGGGCTGGATTGACGTAGAAACCCTTTTACTTCTGTTCGGCATGATGATTTTGGTAGCTATCCTATCGGAAACTGGTATTTTTGACTATTTGGCAGTTTACGCTTATAAGGTAAGCGGTTATATGCGAATTCGAAATTAGACGCATTAGCATTTACAATTTCCAGATTACAAATGGGAGAGTGTGGCCTTTGATCAACTGCCTCTGCTTTTTCACAGCAATTATGTCATCATTTCTCGATAATGTCACGACAGTATTATTGATGACACCCGTGACTATACGCTTATGCGAAGTTATGGGCCTTAACCCCGTTCCCATACTAATGAGCATGATAATCTATTCAAATATAGGAGGAGCTCTCACACCTGTGGGGGATCCACCAAATGTGATCATCGCTTCGAACAACTTCATTCAAACAAATGTAAGCCTTGAAAAAGATTCATTTACAAATCTGCAAAGAAACAATAAGTCCAATAACTTGTACAGGGCGTCAATTTTACCACCTTCACGTTGCATATGACTCTGGGAGTCCTAGTTGTAATGGTGCAGACATATTTCCAACTTAGGTTCATGTTCAGAAATATTAACGATTTACGGTTCAGCGAACCCCAAGACGTTCAGGAGTTAAGGCACGAGATTGCAGTATGGCAACGGGCGGCCGCTTCATTGTCATCATATTCGAAAGATGAGGATTTGGTGAGAGAAACCCTAATCAAAAAGGTGAACAGATTGAAGCGGGCTCTGAAGAAAAAACTTGCGTCCGGTGCACTTCCCATCGAGAATTACAAGCAAACGCTTGAGGATCTTCAGGCTAAAGTAAGTAGCTTTCTATAATTTGCAGACATTTATATTCTTCAGCTCCTCTTCTTGTTTACCTTTAGTATCCCATCAGGAGTAAGCCCTTACTTATTAAATCCGCCATTGCCTTAGTGTTTGTAGTAAGCTTTTTCTTCCTGCATTCGGTGCCTGAACTTCAACGCCTTTCCCTTGGTTGGACTGCACTTTTGGGAGCAATTCTTTTACTTATTTTGGCAGACAGGGAGGATATGGATTCGATCTTAGCTCGAGTGGAGTGGTCGACACTATTGTTCTTCGCTGCACTCTTTATTTTGATGGAGTCTCTCTCTGAGCTTGGACTCATCGACTGGATTGGAAAGCAAACAGAAGCTGTGATTCGTTCTGTTGGTGAAGAGTCGAGGCTTGCCGTTGCCATTCTTTTAATTCTATGGGTAATTCTTTGAGATGCTTGTTAATGTGCAAACATTATTATTTTTATTTGATGCAGGTTTCAGCGATTGCTTCAGCATTTGTGGACAATATTCCTCTGACTACTATGATGGTTAAAATTGCAATATCTCTCGCTCAAAATAAAGAACTAGGTCTTCCATTGCAACCGCTTGTCTGGGCTTTAGCTTTTGGAGCCTGTTTAGGAGGTATACAAATTTTTGTAAAATAGTTATTTACTTCCACTCTATATACCTTTTGATGCTTTTCAGGTAATGGAACTCTCATTGGTGCTTCAGCTAATGTCGTTTGCGCTGGTGTCGCAGAACAGCACGGTTACAGATTCACGTTTATAGAATATTTCAAGTAAGCACATCTATAATCAAAGCTTTTCAAATTCTTCGCATTTAGTCGCACTCAACTGGCATCGCTCTGCTATTTCGCTTTTTGCTTTCTATTCTATATATAACAGAAATAATTAATTCGATGAGACTAAGAGTGGATCACTTTGTCTATAGAGCAGACTTGGTGACCTCTAATTTTGCAGTTTTGACACATCAGAACAAGGATAAAAGTAACAGGCAAGGAGCAGTGGCAAAATTGATTTAATGAATGATTCTTGCGTATGGAGAGGTGTTTGCATGTAATTATAGGTGCTGTGAAAGCCAACTATATTTGGTCTTGTGGCAAGTATGTAAAGGATATTTCAGGGACAGAGAGTATAGCGCTAGTAGCATCGATGCTCTGTTGTAGTCGGTCCTACTCCATGCAAACGCCTCTATGACTGCGTCTCTCCAGAGCTTGCGATTTTGAGTACATCGTCAACAAATAACGACATGCAGCACAACATGGTTAACTATTCAGCTCGTAGGCCATTTTTTCATAGATCATTATAAGTAAAACGAAAGCGTTACAGCAATAGGCTTTACAAGGCAAATATTTGCATAAATTCACAGATATACATTTAAGTGAAAACTTCGCGCTGTGACCTCGAAGTCTACAATTTTGCGCAAAAAACATTTCAGCTCTGCTAAAAGCAATCATTCCATATTAGTGGGAACTACATTAATTGGTTGGGACTACCTTGGATCACTTCAATACTTAAAGATTATTATTTTTATATTATATTTCAAAAATATTTTCCTCTTTTCCAGAGTTGGTTTTCCCGTTATGATTGGTAGCATCATAATGGCCATGGGGTACCTAATGTTGGCGCATGTTGCGTTCCAATGGCATTGATATGGGAAAAACTGTTAGGGGTTTCATTATTAAAAGAGAAATTATTTATAAATGAAGTATACCTTAAGTGTAATTGTTATTAAATTATTACCTCTGTTAATATTTTGTTAGTGTGCTCTTGTATGATAGTAAGGCTGCGTAATTTGTAGAATTTCCATTTAACCAAGTGTTTACGAACATTCCATTGAGATAGTACTAAGAGAGCGAATTGTAAAATGGAAATCTTTTGTATATCTTAAGAAAAACTGTCGAGATAACGCAATAAAGTGTAAACGACTATTTCATTAATGCCATTTTGGCTAGGCAGTGAATACCAGTTCATTTTTGTGATGCAATAAGTATTCCACCCGGCTATGTCTTAAATAGCTACGCTTACTAAAGTTCCTTAGGGTAAATCAAAAGTATCCGAGTAAATTATTCATTTCTGCATATTAATTTGCTTTCCAAAGGGTGCACCGCCTCGAACGAGCAAAGGTATTCTTTAAATCTCGCAGTTCCAATCCAATATACATTTCAAAAATCCTTTCTTAACAAATGGCGAACGAGAAAGTCAAGAAATTCTGTCTTTGCCTAATGTTGCAGGCTAATCCACAATTTTCATCGTGAAATTCTCTTTGATCTCGCATCTTGCACCAACTCGGCCTACGCCAAAAATTCCACGCGCAAATAAAAAGATTAAAGCATTTTTACAACAATAAATGTATATTAACAGCAGACCACATACTCTTTCATGCCTAACCAAATGTTCCCTTCTTAAATTACAAAATAATTTCAGCAGCATTTCATAAGCACATTTATAGTGTTGTTGTAGGAAGGTGTGACATAGAGAGAAGCACTATTTTAGCTTGCGTTTACTGCGAGTTATTACAGGATGTGTAGATGTGTTAAGGAATGTCAATTAGCCAGAATAAATCCTGCCCTCTGAATTTCGGGGGGCGTTTGTAACACCTTCTCAGCGATCGTCCCAAAGTCCACACTAGAAACGTCCCATTTAATACTGGGACAGACATTATTTATTTTGTGAAAATTCAGGCGTCAATATTGAGATGCATCCAAGTTAACAAAAAACAACTTTTAGAAAAAGAACGCCAAAAGCATCAAGAAAAAAATAATAATATGAAAAAACAACGCTTTTATAAATGTACTAAAAAGAGAAAAAAATTAGTTGTGTTCGCACGCAAAGATACCCGAGGTCTCTGTAGACTGATCCTGTAATAAATAGCAGTAAAATTAGTTGGCAATTTGCAAGAATGATTTCTGGAAAGGCCCATTCAATGCCGCTGATTGGTATCAATAAATAAAAAAAGTCACTTCACTATTCACAGTAACAGTTCTCAACACTTAAAATTTATACAAACTCCAGTAATGCTGTAGGGCCTTCTACATTTTATCAATCCAAATCGACGTCCATCAAGTCGGCTGTGATTTTGGTTTTATCTTTTGCATTTACGCCTGGACCGCTTGTCTTTGATAGACCTTCACTTTCTACTTCCTGATCTTGGGAGTTCGCAATGGCTTCTGAGCTTTCATTAGTGCTCTGATTTTGCGTTTTCTTATATAAGATTTGCAATTGTTTCAATGCAGACTGCGATATTATTGGTGACGTTTGCACAAAAGGTCTCATCCCCTTAAGCGTTTCTGGTTCAGGAGTCGTGAAAGTATTCTTCTTGGCCAACATATCGTTTGACCAGTTCTTTAAGTAACTGCTGCCTTCTTTGTTAGGCGACCTTTCAACAACTTGCTCATACTCCTCGCTGCTCACTTGTCGCTTACTATTCGAAGAAGATGATGCATCGGTCCCAATTGGTCTGGTCTCCTTCTGTGGTCCAAGTTCGAACATAACTTGGAAATCCGCATGTTCACCGAATCGGAAACCAAATCCAATTCGAGAATCAGTCCCTGTGGATGTTGGCAAAAACATTCTTTGAATGAATTTGAATTCAATTACAGGACGTTAGTTTATAGAATCATTAAACCATTTGTGCCTTACCTTTTCGCACCTGCGGGATTGTTGAAAACACCAGTGACAATACGGATGGAATTTCTTGTGGCACAATTAGGGCCTGACTATCTGAAAAGAAAGCGCCACATAAGTAACGTTCCAAGGAGAATGCAGTGGGAAGTACATTGGCCGAAGAGTACAGGCAGAGATTGCCCGCAATTATTAGGGTGCACCAAGCACCACACAACCACATGAAATGTTCACTCAATATTTGGTTGTGAATCTTTGGTTAGAGATTGTTTGGTACCTTCGGAAATGTTATTATGATATGCATTCAGGAGAGGTGTTTTTTACTCAATCCTCAATTCTGTTTTCCTGTTTAGACAGGCCAGAAACAGTCATTGTAAATGATCGTCTGAAAGCTGCTGCTGGAGGTAATGTTTCGACGACAGCAAAATGTCTTTCGATAGAATCAGGTGTTAGTATGCATTTTGCCATGATTAGGAAATGGATTCCCCATGAATTAAATAATAGGAGAATAGGATAAAGGCTAAAATCCAAATTCTGACCGTAAGCATTCCAAACACCCACAGAAAGTTATGGCGGTCTTCTGAGGGCATAACTCACTATGCTTTCCTTCAGCCAGGAGTAAGTATTCGTCCTGAACGCTGTTCCGAGCTTTATGCCCCAAAAACTTTGCGAAAAAGGGCCTGTAATAGTCAAAGTCAGAGATGGCTTTCTGAAAATGTGGAATAATCAATCAGGTTAGGTCTGCAGGGGGATACGTGATCGTATCTTCGCATACCAAAAACAAAACGAATGCAGGCCACGTCCATTCTGCGAGAGCAAGAGCTGTCTAGCTTCGGGAATATGAGGCTGGCGAAAGAAAGGAGGGCTAAAAGCAATACTTTAACGCATTTCTTTTGATAGTATGTTTGCTGATAGATAGAGCTGCCGTAAACCACAATAACAGAGGTCACATGATCCCAAGGTTTTTCGGGCACCTCCCTTGAGAAATGTTGAATCCGTTAATGGCAAGAGCAGGGGGATCTAATGAAGTTAACTGGCTTCTGTGTGGTCCTAATAATGCAATTTTATGGGATTCAACTTTAGACCATTAACAATGGACCATTAAGATCATCGTTTAGCCGAGCGAAATAGTTCTTCGTTTCAGAAGTTGGGAATCGTTTCTCGTTTCTGAAAGCCAAAACTTCTTCGAAAATGGTAAATATCCAAAAACAACGTGAACACATGGAGTTATAGGTTGTCTTTGAGTTAGGTAAGAGGTCTATCGATAGAAATAGTAGTGTTTTGTCTGGTGGAGATATCCGAGTGCACCTCAAATTTCCTGTGATCTCTCTAAACTCTGCGAAATCTCAGCCAGCCAGCACGGAGGAAAATCTTCATATTTTAAAATCTTGTCTCCGATGATATTGGCTCGAACATTTTTTTTCTCAACCACCATGCGTGTGGCATACAGTGGAATAGCAATTGCTATTGTTTGGAACATCGATTACGATACAAAGAACTGTGCGGCTTCGTCCGCACTGTTTTATAGCTTTTTTGTAGTTATAACGCAAATTTGTTCGCAATATGCGAGGGACAAGGCCGCTTCTCTCCTGAACGGTCGGTTTGCATGTGCAGACATGGCTGAAAAAACATTATTCAATATGCTCAGGGATTTCCACCTCTAAGCCAGCCAGTTTCGAGAGGTGTTTGTGGTTTCGCAATAGGCCGTTCGCCTAGAGTCTAGAGCGATTGTGCAATAGTTTCGTTTACAATAAAATCGGTATTCAGAACGATGTGGCCGGGGAATTTTCTGTACTTACATTCCAGCGCAATTGCTATTAGCACTAGTAAAAAGGGCTTCATTCTCGTCAGGCGTGGAGAAATTGTTGTCCTCAAATTCAACCGACTGTGGATCACCTGTTCCTCTCCTGGGAATCTTTCACACACTTTTCACTAGTTTACTCTTGTAACTGACCGATAACTACAGACATCCACTTTACAAATTACTAAAGGTGCTGGACTATTCGTCTAATCACAGCAAGCCGACATACCAGTAAACTCGGCCGATGGACTGGAAATGAAATCGAAACTCTTGCGCTTATGACCCTGTTTTGGCTAAGCCTCAGATGCCAGCAAGAAGTAAACTACCTTAACTCTCTCTTTTGCAACTCATGCGTCACCGGCCATCGCGATGTATGCCACTACACTACCTTAACACACACCTTAATTACACCTGGACTTGAGCGGCCAGAGCTTTGCCATTAGCATGCATATCTTGGGAAGCTGCAAGTTTTCTTGGCCCGGGCTCGGATAGCAGTTCTATACCGGTGTCCGGTCCGGGCGAATGGCCTCGTTTTGTTTGAAAAAATTATTCTAACGGCCAAGGCAAACAGTGGGAAGTAAAAGACTGGGCCAACCCTCACTGTTGCTGTTAAAAGCCTATCATAGCAAAATATGGTGTGCTTTTCTTCCCACCAAATTTTCTACATCGTACAAATTCAATAAGCTGCATAATTATTCTGCGAGAGTATTAAAAAAGAAGTCCTCAGGGCTAGAAAGCCGTGACTGATCTAACATACGAATCGTTTTTAAGAATATTTCGAGATAGAAACGATTGACACTTTTCATACTGCATAAGCCCGAGGCACTCCCAAGGCATTTACAAAAACAGCTCATAGGTATGTTGATAAGTCAATTTCACTTCAAAGTTTTATTTTTAGAAAATTAAAAGAGTTCATTATCATCATGCTCTAATGTGCCATTATTGCAAAATTATGACGAATGCCAATGTATTTTCTGGGAGCCCTGCGCTTTAAAAGAAGCGAGGCTTCGTACACAAACCTAAATTATCAAATTCATACCTTCTTACCTAGTTGAATTCTAAAGTTCTCTTATTCTCCATTATAGATAAAAACGCAACTGCTTACGTGTTCCATTTCAAATGTTGACAAGATTTTAAAGGCGATATATCCGTTGAAAATTATGAACTAAACAAATTTATAGAAAGTGATGAATTTTATCCAAGACTGTATCTAAACCTGTCATTTACAATTGCAATGCCTCCTATACCTATTTAAACCTGGGAGCTTTCCCATATTTTCAGTATCTTGATTGCAGATGTCGCCACATGAAATACTTATCCATATGGCATAAATTCGCTGACAGCCAATGCGGCCAATATGAGAAACCCGAAGCTGAGTAACGGAGTAATAATTAAGTAGAAAGAAGCGACACAGTGATAATCATTCATTACTAAATAACAAGATATGAAGTAGTTTTACCTTTTCACTCGTTCCACGCGTTGTGTCGCTTCTCAGTGCATATTATTTATTCTTTGCCTTTGTACTTTCCTGTTTGCTTTAGTGGTGCTGTTGAAAAGCTCCGTCAGTTGAGTGGATGGTTTTGGTTGTACGTGGAGTGAGGAGGTCGTGCGTAAATTTTTTAAATAAAGAATTGAAGTGAATTTTGTCCCTTGAAGCGACTGCCGCTTTGACGGAAAAACGAGGGAACGGTTAGTTTTAGTTCACTGCCAGTGTGAATAATGTCCTCGCATAGTCGGAATTGAGTTAGTTGCGTGTTACAAGTGAATTCTGTGTAAAAGAAAATTGTCTGAAGAACCTATTGGACTTGAAAAAATCACACTGGCGTCGTGTTTATGTTGGTTGAGTGAGTTGTGTGTTAAGTGTGCATTTTTGGCCGCGAATAACTGGTGCACGTAGTTGGAGCACTTCCAAGGAGTTTTAGTTTCATTGTCGCAGCGGATTATTTCACAAGAAAAAACTCAAACCAGTTGGATTTGTCCGGAAAGGTAAGTGAGCTACCATCCCCGTCATTGTAAAGTGATGATAAGAACTCGTTCCTCGCTGCAGCCACCAGCCAGGTGAGCGTTTTGTGAAAGTACTTTACTAGATCGCGCGGCAGCGCTAGAATTAACATGGCCGATAACAGGTACACTAACCAGTACCGTCCTGCTCGTGTTACCTCTTCTTGCACCAGTTCAGAAATTTGTTTACACGACTGTAGGAAAGTTTCCAAATCTGCAAACTTTTCTCCATTTACAATCTCTCCGTGGTCTGGTGGACAGCTGCTGTTGGCCCCATTATTGATTTTTGATTCTTGTTCGCTGGAGACTGGAGACTGGAGACAGCCTTTCTCACAAAACGTGCTTTCATCTAGATCACATGGGAAATTTTAGAGTGATAACTGTAGAAAGTAAAGCGAGTCGGCATGACAATGAAGCCCAGTGAGGTGAAAACAGACGGGAACCGGGAAGGTTCACTTCGCTTATCATCTGATATTCAATTCAAATCTGCCACCCCTTGGGCTTGGACTTATTTCAATTACAATAAAACTGAATAAGGTGCAGGTTGTCTGTAAACATGTTCCGTTTTCAGTAGGGTTTAATGATCAAACCCAAGATATATTCTCGTCAATTTTATTTAATGCGAAGGCATTAGCGCCTAAGGTCAGGTCAGTCTTCAGCATCCTACTAACAACAATACTCCGTATGGCCCATTGGAGTGCTTTAAAAAAAGACTGCGCTTCGGAGGGTACTGTAAGATGTTAGGTCCAACTTGGGACGAGACGTTAACAGCGTCAGCTGTTCGGGAGGTTGAGCTCGTAGCTCGGCGTTTTCTCATCTTAGCTGAAATTCCTAACCGCCTGGCGGTACAACCTCCCAGTAACCGACGGTGTTAGAGGCCCGTCATTCATAAAACATATATTCTAATAAGTAACAGTAAGTTGACACTGTCGAGGTATCCTAATCAAGATTGTTTAGTTTAGGAAGATGTCAAGTTTACACGATGAAAAATACGGCAAATTATTTCTCAGCACCAAATAAGTGGCTGACTATACATCTACATCAGCGATATCAAATAAAGCTGCAAAAATGTCCTATTGACCTTGAAATCAGCTGATACATTTTCCTATAGAACCGTGCTTGAAAATTAATTTTATATTTGCAAATCTATGGCTGCCGAATATATATATGGCGGCTGTGATGGACTTGAAATTCTGTGCATTGCTCTACGGGCTCAGCATAGAAATATTAATATAGACATCACGACTGTTTACTTTCCTTCCAATGCTCCACCATCAACTGGAATTCATCAAATGTCTCGAAGAGTTCATTGACACTCTGCACTTACGTGACGACTTCCTGCTCTTTGCAGACTTACACTTTCCGCAATGAACTGATGCTCTTCCTCGGACGGCGATGGTTTATCAGTTATCACTATCCTTTGACGTCGCTCGTAGACACACCGTCACATTCAACAGTGTTTCCAATGGGAATGGTAGGGTCCTGGACCTAGTTTTCTCCGCTAAGTCCAATTGTACAGCATGTTACACTGCCAACCTCTTGTCGTTCCGGAGTCTTCTCAGCACCTTGCTCTTCATGTGATTCTTTCATCGGGTCTCCTGTTGCTAAATCTTGTACTACCTCCTGATATTTGTTACAACTTTAACAAAGCTGATTTTTCTAGGCTTAACCAATGGTTGTCGACTTGCAATTGGTCCAATGTGCTTGATGAGCGTGACGTTGATATTGCTTCGTATGCTTTATACATTGTGTACCCATTTCTATGTCATATGGCCCGCCTAATGGCTTAATAAGTCCTGGAAGAGATATTCATTACGTGTATGGCTTATGTGTTGGCAATGCGCGACTGCGCGAGTGAAGTGTCACCGCGGGACACGTGCGCATTTGTACTTGCCTCTGTACACGTGGAATATAGAACAAAACAAGGCAGCCGTGAAAAATACATTTTGAAAAGCAGATGATACTAGTCGGTGTACATTTAGGGTATCTTTCCTAAATGAGGGATTCAATTGAGGCATGGCCATGCTTTGAAATGGACTATTATAGAAGAGCAGTTAGTCCACCAATACGTATAAGTCTTTGAATAAAACATTTTATAATTTCTTTGTATATTACCGACGTTGTACGCTGCATGTGCGAAGAAAAATTGTTAAAGAAAAGAACAAACCTGAAAATGGAAGCTCTCTAAGTTTATCAGAATGTTTTCTATTGAACTTCTACGTAAAACTTGCACGAACCCCATGACCTCAGAGAAAGAAAATTCATTCCAGTAGTTGCTACGGCACTGTAAATATTATAGTAAGGAATTCATTGCATTTCTTGGTGAAAGTAAAAAAAAGTTTTGGTACCTGGAAATATCTAAATCGTCCCAAATTGATCTTAACTGATCAAAATTTTAAGAACCGACGTGAATTTTTCAAATCACTTTCATTTATTTATTTCTAGCCTCAAACGAGCTATCGTTGCAACTCTTTATCTAAAAAAAACTTATCAATAGACTGAGTTCAACAATGCAGCTGCACCCAGGTGTAAAATAGTGAGAGAAATAATAGCCAGGCGTCCAGGCGTTATCTTTTCTGCGACCTCTAAACCCAGCGCTTGTTTTTCAATGAAGTTTTAATCGACGCGGACTGTATGTACTTCTATTGATAATACCCGCCTTGGTGAAAATATCAGCCAAAATTGCTTTATTTAATCACCGTCAATTGGATGAACTGTGAGGTGTACACGTTCCGCAAAAATTATTAAGCCTTTTGTTGAAAAGTAAAGTCGATTCAAATTGAAGCTTCACAACTTCACCGTGTTTGCCTTTATCACAAGTTCGTCAATTAAAACATTTCAAGGTGGACAGCTTCAGGTTTTTTTGTGCCTTTTGGCGCTATTACAAGTAGCTGAGTAGAACGTGTTATGCTCATCGGAAAGTGAATCAACAAAAACTGAGGAGATCTTTGCTACAGGAACCACTGCCACGATTTTAGCCAGATCTCATATATAATCACCCGACAAAGAGTGAGCTGCAGTTTGAACAATACATGTTTCCGCGAGCGCCATGTAGCTTTCTACAATTTACATTCTTGTGTGGTGTTGCCCTACTTCGTTGGACTTATCGTGAAGAAGTATGAAAGCCAATTTTATTGTGGGCAATTCGAATGGCTGAAATATGAAATTTAATGTTGTGCTAAGTACCTACTAATTAAGATATACTCACCGCACTTGCACTTTTCTGTAATTGGTCATAGGCAAGAAGCTGGCATGACGCATGCAGTTATTCTCGTTATGCTTCATGAGATTCGTCGAGATCAACCTCGAGCTTCTGAGCGAGGATTTCTAGTAACCCTCTTGCAATTCATGAATATCGCGAATTGCTCTATCTAAAGGCTCGCCGTTCTGCATTGATGTTCCCACGTGAGTTTTTCATATACCCTGAACTTTGCAGAGCTGTACACCTGCGGGCTCAAATCGATCAGCTCAATCCCTTGACTTTCACAGAAAATTCGCTCTGAACATATCTCTCAGTCTTTTTTTGATTACAGGCCGGATACTAGATTGTACATGCGGCAGCCGATAGTAGCCATCATATTAGCAGTAACAGCGGAATATACTAAGTAATGACTATCAGGTTTCAAAGTAGAAGTACATTTCTTTTATAAGTTCCGAAAGGCGGTGCTTTGAAAATTATAACAAAGATTGAATAAGATTAAATTCTTCTAAAAGAAACGTAAACATACTGAACCGAATGCTTGTGTGAAAGACTTGTTGAGATCAAGTAGCAAGCAGCACTATCATTCCCAATTTCGAGGAGCACCCCATCCCAATGACTTGTTCCTACCGAATACTGTTACAAAAGTTACGAATGCAATTTTCGCAGTCATGATTCTGTTCTGCTTCTGATGCTCAAAAGGGTTTGAATTGGAAGCAGGAGTTGGAGTCTCGTTCCCGCATTTGCGCAATTGCGATTACAATTTTCCGGTACTTGGGGTTGGAAAAAACCTTAATCTTATTCTTCTTGCCTACCGTGGACCATATGTCCGTAAAATAGATGGAAACACGTTGCCTTAGATCTGTCCCAAATAATTCAGCATTTGCTATTCTTTGATTGAACGAATCCTTAAAAAGAAAGCTAATCCTAGAATATACAAGGTGTCTGCTAATTAATCGAGAAGATTCCCTGAATAAGGGAGTAGAATGTTGCCCTCATTTAGTATCAGCCGTTCCATTTTTGTCTCATGTTCTAAGCAAAATATTTACGTTGTTTACGGCATGCTTCAACTTATTGAGTTCTTCACTTTATTTTAAATTCCCATAAATATCCAAAGGTTCGTTAGCCATATTAAAAAGGTAGGCAACAGGGAAAGGGAAGCTAATGCAAATAAATCTGAGTGGCCAAAGGCTAAAGAGCATGCACTATTCATTAAAGAGGGTGCAGTAAAAAATGTCTTTTTTCGTGAAATCATATACTGATGAGGTGTGGCTCTAATTGTGATAAAGCGTCCTTATTATTACGAGGAATTTGTTAAAGCTCAAACTTTACATGCAAGGGTGACTGCGGAGGTGTGTTCTTAATGGAATAGTCCACACCCTAATTTAGATCTTTTCTAAAAATGAGATTAAAGTACAGGCAATGTTATTGATTTTCGCCCGCCTCATTTGCGGACTTTCGTAACTTGCAACTGATTCCTTCCTCAAAGTTTTCGATTTTAGAATTTCCACGCACCCCTTTGCAATAAAAAGCTAATGCTAGGAAAATCTGTCTCGAAACGAGGCTATTGTATGGTTTCTGTTATGCTATAGCTAAGCTCAATTGCTAATATTATAAACGGAACATTAAGCAGAGAACCACGCCAGGTAAAGAAGACTCCCACAATTCATTGTTTGAACAGATTTCCATTGTTCCGTCTCGTTCGTCCGGTAAACCGGAAGCAATTTAAATTAAGTTTTTCCTGAAATATTGGGATGCAAGACGATTTTCATTTTTCCGTTAGTCTTCTGTCTTGGACGCAAATTTATTGGGAAGACAATCCTTTGCGGTTAAAAAAACACCTTCGTAGTGCGAAAAATGTTAGCAGCTTTAGCCAGTTGTAAACCATTTCGATTAAAATAAAATTTCATTGCCTTATGCAAAAAGTGAAATAAAATTTATGGCTTTTACTGAAAATGTTCTCATAACTACTCGTCGGGTCCGTGCGATGGCAATGTTCGCAAGTGAGAATCGATTTCTTAGTGATACGTAACTATTCCATCAACCCGACTCTTATTGGATGATACGGCCTGGTGGTGCCTGAAACCAATAACAAAGTCAAGGTTAAAATAACTCCCTCGGTTCATCGCATCAGTAGAGGCTTCATTATTAACTTTTGATGCGTTCAGAGTTGAAGCACTCTGTCGTTGGCTTTTGCGTTGACGTGAGGAATCTCATTGTTTTTCAAGAATATCCTTTTACTTGTTTTAAGATTATTATCTTGGGGGCTGGTAATTCTTGTTACGTGTCTTGTTGTCTGTTTTGTTCGGTTATATGTTTACGTATCTCGTACATTCGAAGTACCCACTATCATAAACTCTTCTTAATTTATTTTCCTCATTAAATTCAATAAATTCCTACTGAAAAAAAACCATCACTCAAATTCGCGTGAAACTATTAACATTTCTTTATACCTAACTTCACAAAGAAATGGCATTTTGCTTGGCCTAGGTTTTAGTGAAGGCGGAAAGTATAGCTCTACTTTTTTAGCCTTTGTTATTTAAAAAGAAATTAATTCTTTTAGTGGATGATTATATAGGAATCATTGACAATTAAAGAGATCTATATTATTTTCCCAAGAACAAAATTCAGGCATAAAAAAGTTTGGGGAGGAGTCTCAGTTCCAGTTTAGAAATAGTGTACACTTACCCATTCTTCTTCTTCGCTGATCAGTTTTTTTTTTTAAATAGAGTATAAGTGCGCATTTGATTTGAAATTAATATATATAACACAAACGATTAACATTTATTTAAAACTCTTTTGTCTCTTCGATTATTGAAAAATTATGTAAGAGATGATGCCGTAGGTCTCAGGAAGGCTAGAATACAACGGGTGAAAAATTAGAGTATGCTAAGTATGTGTGAGTATTCTGGACTAAGCAAGTGATCCAGATCACCGCATTCAAGAAACGAAAAGTTTGCATTCTTTATTTTTAAGTTCTGTAATTTATTATTAAATTATTTAGAAAGAAAAGATAAATAAAGGAATGACATAAAATCTCCTTGACGTAAATAAAACTAACTCGAGCAGATCTTCGTAGTTTTAAATTTCACTCACTCCATTTATCTTGATTTTTATAATCAACGAAATCTCGAGTTACCACAGTGCTAGGATTAGGATTTATTTATTTTGCGCTTAGCTTCTATCAAGTAAGAATAAATAACACTTTTCTTACTTTACTGTTTATGCAGAGTATGCCATTTGTATAATTAAATACCCTGACGAGACAGTCGTACCTATCTTGTCAAATATGGCAACTTATTGAACTTTCTTTGAATTTATGATAAGTTCAATACCATCCAGCCAAATAAAGCAACAAAAGTTTTTTTTTATTGCGATTGTAAGAAGATAAACCCAAAGAAGCATTTGCATAATAAATAACAATGATGAATGAAATCATGGCTGCAGTCTTACCTAGGCATTAGGATTTTAGCGTATATTTATGGTTGTTATAAGGGTGCCGGGTACGAATCCCATCAATGCCTACCGATCACTAGTGATGCTCCACAATCGGAATTCACGTTTCTCAACGAGAAGTTCAGTTGCAATATTTATCATTTCTTATTTTCAACACGAGCCTTAACTGGACGATTAAGCCAGTCAATGTTATTGCTAGGATGCAAAATTATCAGGCAAGCAGTCTAGTGCCTAACAATAATCATAGGGCTTATAATCGCTGACGAGGAAACACATCGGATTTTTGAAAAATATGGCAATTGGATCCGGATTTTGAACCCATTTACCAGCGCCCTGCAACTACTACATTTTATTGTAGTATCGTGCAGAGGTCATCTCCTCCTTTTATTTCAGACCCCACACGTATTGATATGTTATCTACTTCTCGAGATATCAGTCCCCTTGCCTTTGAATTCCACTTTTTAACAGCCCATCGGGCGAAGAACGTGTCATAGTTAAAGCCAACAAATACATACTGTATTTAATATAACTCAGAAGAACAACTGCTGGACTAATAGCAACAACTTTTATTTCCATCCCCGTAATCTCTTAAGGAAATTCAGTCTTTTAGTCTGTGTTTTCAATTGATTACAGATTTTATTCGATTAATTTTGTAATCCCAGGAAACGAAACATCAATCTACA
Source organism: Dasypogon diadema (assembly GCA_006980735.1). Lineage (NCBI taxonomy): Eukaryota > Metazoa > Arthropoda > Insecta > Diptera > Asilidae > Dasypogon > Dasypogon diadema. The sequence continues at coordinate 67,448 of QYTT01085279.1, read as the reverse complement.
ATTGATTGTTGAATATGATAAATATCCAAGTTTTTTTTTTTTTTTATATATATATATATATATAACGAACATCATAATTTTCTATTTTCTGAATTAATGTTTACGGATTAGAAATGTCAGCTTCTTATAATACCGCGGCGGTATGCATGTGTTGTGCTGATTTTCATTCATTTATTATGTAAAATAAGAAAGCCTAAATTTGTTTTTGCTGGCTTTCGTAACAGTGCAGATGATAATACTGAGGATTTTATCTGAATATTTAACCCCAGACATAATTTGTGGCTCTTCCCATTCACACAGCTATTAAAATGTGCATACTTTATTTCATCCTGTGAAAGAGATAACACATTCTCTTTTCATTTCTGTATAGTGATGACGCAAGCATATTATGGGGATGTGTCTTCCCTGCTGGCAAAAAAACCTGCCTGGTATGCTAAGCAGATTTCACTACAGATGTTTTCCCTGATTTTGTGCAAATTCCATGAAGGGGCTCTTTGCATGGAGGCGTAAATTCCTCGAGTGCCTGTACTTGCCTTTAAATGATTTTTACTGACCTAATAACACGTAGGAGTTCAGTCACGTTGAACGAGCAGCTTCAAAGCGATTGTGCCACCACCTGGAGAATTATCACCTTACCTGGTTAACGACCTTATGAAAGTGCTCAAGTACAGAGACCGCTTCCTAAAAAACTCTTACTCATTTCAGGTCGGCGGCCACAATCTGTGGAGCTAAGACCGAGACGTCAGCGAGCAGTCGTGGCAGTGAAACACAATACTGCAACCGCAAGAAACTGTCTTATGAGAACTCGCCATTGGGATGTTGCAGAAGCTACTCGTAGTCATCTCCTAACGGCAATTTAATTGCTCGTTAATCTGCTGCTACTTGGCTGGATTTTGCAGCGGCGATCAGTGGTTTCTTAATGGTTCATACGTGGACGGACTGGGTGGTATCGTTATAGTGTGTTTATTGGGTGACGAAGGAGAAAGTGATTTGAAAGAGGGCTGTGCATTTTGCGTAAAACGAATTTAGTTTGCAAAATATCTACAATTGCTGAGTTGCACAACAGGAAAATGTCTTCACTAGTCCAGATAAAGAGATATCGCCTTTGCGTAATAGCCTACTTTCAGCAGTCTACTTGAGCCCCTGCTTAGCGGAAAACGAAATGGCTACAACCGTGCGAATGTACCATTTAATTATTACCCATTCTTCTCTGGAACTCATAAGCTTATTGTCTTACTCCGCTAAACACTGTCGAGACCAGCCGGTAATAGTGCTATCTTTACATTATGTAGAGTGCGATTTTTCTGAGTCGCATCGCGACACGATGAGTCAATGCAATGGCAATTGTCAAGAGTGATTCCAATGGTTTCATGACTATAGCCAAAAATTTGGTTTTGTTCTTTACGGTGTGAATGTGAACTACTTCAGTGCGCAGAGCGACTTCGATTGGCTTGTGGTGTCCACTTCTCGGGTGTCGTTTTTGTGCGACACATACTTCGGCTGCCAGACGTTTTCTTCTGATTCTGACAAATAAAGAATCTTTCCTAAGTCATTTCACGCATCACTAACAACCCCATTTCATCCTAAAATGTATGCGAATGTAACAGCAAAGAAACCAGGAATAGTTCGGGCTTCTGTGGTGAGGCGTTAATTTTAACAGTGCCTTCGTTCGTTGACTTCTCAACAAGTATAGATTTTGCACTCGTCAGCCATCCGCTTAAGAAATGTGTCCCATGAAGGGTGCTAGAAGGGGAACCGCCCGGTTTCTTCGGTTCATTCGTTTTTGTGTTGAACTTGGCACACGACGTGAAGAAACTTATTGCCACGTACTCACATTCCTGTTAGCAACGTTTTGTTTCATTTTCTTAGCTCTTGAACTTAAATTATGCGAGTCAATACTAAGTTAGGGATTGATTACGCAGTCCATTTCGGTTACAATTAAAAAGATTTCTATCAAAGAATATAATAATACTCACCAAAGAAGCGACACAGAACGGGTTGCAAAAGTGACCTGCCCCAGCTGGCTAAATATATACCATCGTACATGGTACCTGCTCCTCTAACCTGAGTAAGCCAGGGCACTCCATGAAGGCATGAGGGCCTCCTTCAGACACCACGCTCAACCCTAATGAGAGGCTGGCTGATGCCTGAAGAAGCCCTCACTTCCGAGAGAATTCCCTACCATCCTCAGCCTACCAAGACTGTGGGAAAAGGGGCAGTGGCATGCTTGTGCGGCTAGCATTGCGGTTCGCGGCAATGGCGTGGGTTCCTAAAGGCTGTCTGTCACCCTCTGTCCATACACAAAAACGGGATCATGCCAAAGACCAAAAGTTAGACCAACCTCATAGAATCCTAAATGTCCATCGTGTGTTACTTCTACGTACTTCTACAGAGGCTACTTTCTTTCGAGATGTGGAATATACCTTAATGGGTTTTAGTAGCTTTTCAGATACAAGTGGATTATCCTTAGCATTAAAAAGGATCATTGCTTCTTCTAAATAACTATTAGATGACCTCCAGCGATATAATTCATTTACTGAGTTAAAAGATGCGTGTGTAGGCTTCACCTAGTTTGGGTAGTACCGTCTAAAGCCTAAAGTTTTGCCAATTCAATATCCCCTCAACAGCATTATAGCCTTGGCATATTGATATACCGCCACTATTTACCTCTGCTGAAGATGTTGTTTCCGGCAGCGATATTATTTTGCTTTCAGGTAGAGACTTTAACCATGGTAAGATATATGAGCAGTAGCTTTACGAGATACCAGGGAGCACGATTCACTAGAGTGTGATCAGGTGCACCAGCATTCATTCCGCGGATAAAATTGTCGAAACAACTGAATGTCTGTAATTCTGCCTGACGGGTCTTATGCCTTTCTCCAGAAAGGCCAATGTACTCTCCAAACTATATTGCATGTATCCACCACCTTTCGCCGTTAGTTTCCATGTTTTCCGGCCAATCGGATAGATCCATATGTGCTTAGCCATTTAGACCTGCGGTCTGCATAAGATTGAGGTGATAGATTCCTAATAATTGGAGTTTCAGAGCTCGAAAGGATTACTGACAAACACTACTCGAATCTCTCAGCCCAGTGTCTGGTCAAATTCACTACAGGTAGGACACTGAAAATAGGACAAAATCATTTGACCTTGAACCTATGACAAATAGCAAAAAATTATAATATTGCTAATTTTTAGAAAATCTAAGACGTAGAGTAATCTTTTTCCGCTTTCTGGTCTGGAATATCGTCTATCAAAGACAGGTCGAATTTTAAAAATTCGCCCCACAGTAGGAGAGAAATAAGAAATGTGTATCCAGTTTGGGTCACTTTTGCCCCTTTATTTTATAATCCCATATAACATATCAAATTTCTAGAAAATCGGAGGCGAACACCTGAAGACCTTTCCTTGTTGATAGACGTAGGTATGACATCTTCAAAAATTTGTGAAAATGGAAATGGATAAAGAAATGGGAAATTTTAATATATTTAATTGATTAAATTCAGTTGCTAAAATTTAAGCGATAAATCCATTTTTATTTCTATTTTGTAATACTGCAGACACAATATTTCTTTTTCTTCTGTACAATATTCATTTTGAAATAAAAGAAATAAGAAAAGCAGTTTCCAAAACACCTCCAACGATTGCACTTTTATATAATAAAACTCTTATCAATTTCGAACGCCTATCTCGCCGTTTATTTCTTAAAAATAGAAGTAAATTAACAGACGCATTAATATGATAACAATACAACTTCTATTTACTAAAAGCTTGCTTGGAGTTTATTACAAACGGCAAATTACTGGAAGTAAATCTCATTACGTCCGATTGTAAAAATTCGCTGTTTGGCTCTGCAATCAGGGCGTGATTAGAGATAAAATCGACACCTTGCCTTTTCTATATCTATCTATATCGTATCGCCGACAAAGTTTTTTTTATCTTAATTATCGTGGATAACAACCGCAGTTAATTCCTTAGGCTCAGGATGAGTAATTAGTTGAGACAGTGCCAACTCTATGGCGAATGTTTGCTCAAATAAAGTGAGGAGATAAATGAAGATAAAATCAGAGCCGGATTCTCTTGTGCGAAGCAAGCCAAAGGCACGGGTATAACTTATAAAGTAGGAATTTCTCAAAAGCCGTAACAAGAATGTGCAAAAAATGTCATAAACTCAAGCGCCTTTCAATGGACTAAAACTGAAGAAAAAGCAAATACGAATGGGATCATGTTCTGAAGCAGCTTCTTGAAATAGACTTGATTGCTTCTGTCGGATTATTAATCAATGAAAATGGAAGAAGAACGTGTACGTAAAACTTTGTTTTTGTACTGTGAGAAGTATTGATTAATTTTCTAAAGTAAATAATACAGTAAGCATAAAACCGAAAATGTGAATAAGGATTAGAAGGAATTTAGCATTAGCTACGTTCTTTTAAATTCCTTAAAACTCGTTTTAGCAAGCCGATATTTTCAAATGTTTTTAGGCAGTATACTTCTATTCTCAGAGATTTCCTGAAAAATGGATTATTGGGAAATATATTTGATTTGAAGTAATAAACTGAGATTAGTGGGGGAACGACTGATTTTCCGGGTTTTGTTGTGACTTGGAGAAAAAGTCAAATGGCGAATGGCAATATTCACCTAATAAACCCGAAACTGTGGTGTTTCTCATGTCATGATTGACTCAAAACGTATTTATGGGAATTGCTCTTTTATCTTGCTGCCATGTCACATCTGTCTGCCCTCAGTAGCTTATAACCCCCACGAATGAGTAATATTATCCGCATTCGACTCAATTTCCAACCCGAATCACTCAGGTTTCATTTAGTATTCTGCCAAAATCCATTATAGTAATGGATTGGATGCAGACGAAGCTAAGGCTCCGACTCGCCAGTGAAAAAAGCAAAAACAATTCGAATAAAATATTTTTTCTTTGCAGGTTTGAATATGGATCAGCCGTAAAGTTTCCTTCCTTTCTGGAATTCGATGTTTTACCGGCACTAAAATTGCAACGGGTCAAGTGATTTCATGGGAAAAATGGGACGACGCAAAGTAACCAACCGTGACCAGCAGACAGTGTCGGTTCTCCTGTACTTTGTATAACAGTTGCACGTATATGTTCCTTAGTGAATGTTCACACCTTAGCATCTTAATCTAGCCAACTGGAGCTTTTTATACCAACATAGTTGAGACACGCCAGCCATGGACATGAGCAACGACAGCAAAGTTATCCGTGCGCCATCACTCAGGCGGGGCAAAAACGACGAGCGCTTATGTGATCGGGTAAGTTTGAAAGCTCAACTGGCAAGTTTAGCTGTTTCTTTTTGTGGTATATTTTTAGCATGACTTCTCTTTATCGTTGGCCATTTGTCTCGACTTTCTCTACGGCAATTGAAGCTCGTCAGATCTTTGAAGGAAAGCATGGCTGACATTCCGCTCTTGATTTGTTGCCCGACCCGCGCTGATTCGAGAACGTCTACTGATCTAGCCATTTTGTACCCGTGCTAGGCGCAAAGATCGTGACGCCGAAATCGGTCGATTCGGGCCGACTCGTTTACATGTTGCCGGCAGTATGTAAATCGCTAACTAGTAGTTTGTTTGCGCGGCCTTTTCCGCCTAGAATTAGTCGCCACAAAACTGGTGACATTCACGCCTATTCCGTCGGTGTCAAGTGAAAAAGTGCAGTGCTTCAAAGGCATTGGGAAGATTGCTCGAGTAGTTCGCGAAGTTTTCTCGTTCGTATCCCTGTAAATGTGCTGCTGTGTGAGGAGGTTATTAACATTCGAAAAGTCTGCAATGTTTCCACACAATCGGAGCACAAAAGCTGATCCAGTTCGTTCACTAGCGCTGATTTAAGATGTGAGTTCAATCCTTGGAGATCAGCACGACAGCACAGTAAATTCGCTGACCTATAAATGGAGTATGTACGAAGTGAAGCCGTGAGTATGCTTTAGTCTCGGTTTGAAAACCGCGAATGCAGTTAACAGTTATTTATGTGTTGAAACCCGACTAAGAGGCCAGAAAAGAATTGGCCAAAAACTCATTACTCATGAGGTGCGATCCGTCAAAGACCGACCTTTGAAATCTACCTGAGTGTTAAGAAGTTGCGCCCTACTTAATGTTATTCTTTACATTCTTAGCGTAATTACACACTCTTTAGGTGATCCAATTTTCAGGGAAAAATTTCTCAATTGCTGCGAAGACATCTATCAACGAATTTTGGGCGTAAGAGCACTCTGTTGCGATAGGAAATGATTACGCGAGGATGGAACAGATGTTGCTGCTTCCATTATCATAATAGCGCTTATTTCTCAATTAGCGTCTTGCCTGCTCACCACGCTCGAATTGTCGTGATATTCGAGCCGGTGATGTAATGTTTGTGTTTCAGATTTGTGACAGTCCAAGCGGCCTGTTAGTACGTATCGGGGCACATTCCGTTCTCTGTTGCTCTGTTGAAGCTACCGGAGACACCCGAATACTGCCCATGAGAGCCAAACGATCACCGGTATTCCCTAGCTTTAGTAAATACAGGTAAGTGGCCAATTTCCGCCACACGTCTTTCGAAAATACCTATCATCGTTAATTTTTTACTGTGAAAATTTGTTGCTAAATTTTGCTATAACTTTCAATTTTTTGCCACTTTTGATTAATGAGTTCCGAGTGTGCTTTGGGCTGTAAAATTAAGAAAATGTATGTGTGATTTTTCTTAACTGTGGAGATTTACTTCGTTAATAGTCTTATTGGGAGCATTTGACACTGAATTCGTTCTTACCAAGTATGAATTGATCTTCGCAGCGCCCACGTAATGATATTTGATCCAAGGCCTCCAAACCGCGAAACTTTTTTGTTGAAAAGGCTTAAACGAGGCAAAGAAATTTGGATATCGAAAAATTAATTAAAACTATGGCCCGGCATGCACATCTTATGGTGTTGGCTTCAAAATGTTGAAGCTCTCTGTTATAAAAAATTAAAAACTTCTGACATGAGATGCGTGTAGTCGCCAGTCTTAACCCTCAGTTACTTAGAGACCTAAATATTCCTTGGAATATCTACCTTAGGATAGATTTCGATCCACTAGTCCGATTTTAAAGTATTCACTAATTGTTCATATGTTCTAATGACTCTTAAGGCTTTTAAGGTGAATATTCTGTTGGCAAAAAAATTAAACCATAGAGCATTCGAACTCGGAGCCTATTTAACCATAGACCATTCGAACTCGGAGCCTATTAAACATGACAATGTATTGTTCACTAGACTAGTAAAAATTAAAAATTAGCAATAGAGTTAGATTTCGGAAGAGAAGCTGAAAAAAGCAAAAGAAGTGAATCGCTAAATGCAGCAAGCAATTTGTTGCATGCTTTTTTTGCCCATCAAATCAATTAAATGGAATGCCATACATGTTGATAATAATTCTCATTTTATACGTGTAATTCTATCCTATATTATATTTCCTTTAACCGATATTATTAATACATCCCAGCTTGGTACTGGATGACCTTAGCATGCGGTCGTTCTTGCTAGTAAGTAGCGTAAACCAGAAGGCAAGCAGGATTATCGCTCCATAAGCATTTTTCCCTATTTCTCCCGAATTCTTTATTAACACATTTGTGGCTAATCAGTCATTATTATATGAGTTTCAGTCGAGTTTTCGGGGTGGGAACAGATGTAATTTAGATGATCGCCAGGCAGTGTGAAAGTGATTTTTTCTTATTTTCTACATTGCACTCAAGTTGTAGGCAAATTTTACCTGGTGTCTCCCAAGATTCAATTGTAGGTCCACTTTTATTTTTACTGTACATAAATGAGATAGTGAAAAGTTCTGTCATACAAACACGTAAATATGCTGATGGCGTTCAACTTCGCTTGTGTTCTCCAGTAAATAATTTTGCTTTTAGTTATCTCCAATATGATTAGTGACTTGGTTAGAATCTTAAACTGGTCGCATGAAATCAGATTAAAATTGAACGCATCGAAATCGCAGGTAATCATATTTTATATTAACCATGTCAACTTTGATGATGAATTAAGATATTCGTCTTGGAAATAATGTTGTCTCTTGTCCAGACTTGATAAATAATTTGAGTTTATTATTTAGCACTTAGGAGATTCTCAACTAACGACAGGTATAAAAAAACACTCTTAAGTTACTTTTCCGACTTCCACTAGCACCTTGTCGATATGTAAACTTCATTTTTCACGATCTTTTTTGGATATTTCTGTATTTGCTAATTTAAATTCGTTAGCTAATATATAAAAGGACTTCCGCTTTTATGTAATTTAAATACATACAGTTATTTGAATTTAAAACATTTGAAACTTCCTCCATCAGCTTATACTGCTTTTAAAATGTTTCAAGGCCCTTCCCGCACAGTTTTGCCTAAACAATAAAAATCAATTTACTTAACCCTTTATTTCCCTTACTTTAAATAGAGCTATATGAAAAATTATCTTGAACTTCTGCTGCAAAACACGTAATTTCTTTTTCTTTTTTTTTTGCAAAATTAAATACTTTACTTCAGTATTTACACCGCTACGAAGCAAATGTGGTACCGTTCATAAATTCGTTTTATAGACAATCATTTCATTCTTCTCTTCGCTATTACGATACTATGTACAAAAGCCTCAATAATTCAGCAATGAAACACAAATCGCAATCAGATTTCGAGGGGCAATTAGTTAGCCTCGTCCACGAGCAGCTAACAATTTTCGTCTCGAATTTATTTGCAGTTGCAAACGTATCAACTATTCGCAAGTGCGCTACGCGGGATTAATGTGAACAGCGCCAGGAGACGCGACGCGACGATGCTGTTTAAATCTTAAATGCTAGGCTGTAATAATAAATTTGGAATTTATTCGTTGGCGGTAGACGGCCTTGACCAAGGTGTGCGAAAACGAAGTGCTTAAAGTTTTTTTTTCTTTTTTTTCGCAAAAAGTAGGCCAAGCTTTTCTATAGGGAGGATGTTTTATTTTGCAATTTTCTTACGAATTTTTTCTTACAATAATTGGCAATTAGCGCACCTACAAAAGCATCTATGCACGTATTATGTAAAAATCCAAAGCAGGCTGCCGATGGAAATTAAGCCATAAGGCCAATCCGCCTCAGTTTCGTAGATAATAAATTGACGAACATGTTTCTTGTCTTCACGGAAACATTGTGTTTATAATTGAGAGAAATGGGTTATCATCCAGCGAAAGCATAGTGTAGCGTGTACTTAACCTATAGCTTACTTCTGCTTTAGTCGTGCCCAGAGAATGGAGAGACTGGGATTGGTTGGCTAGCAAAAATGGCTAACTCGTAACCGCGAGGCAACAGTATACATATGGGCAGCTATGTCGAGCAGAAGAAATCAATGTTTCTTCTCCAGATGGTACAACCACATAAAATAACACGACTTTTGCACTGATTACGTTCCTTTTAGGTACTTCTGCTGTTGACGTGGTGCGCGGTAATTTCCTCCTCTGAATACGTGTGGGAAAATTATTCGATGCATGCAAGTAAATGAAATTTCATCATATTTTTTATTATTGTTAAAGAACTGCCACGACAAGACCAGACAATAGAAGTAGTAGAATATATTCCCTTCCTTTTTTAAAATCATTTTCCACTTTTAAGAAATGAATTAATAATATAATTATTAATAGTTAATAATTATTTCATTAATAAATTGTTTATGCAGTCCGCCCACAAAAGTGATGTCATTCATACTGGGCAGTTCCATAATATTTTCTTTGCAGCGTTCCTACTAACGTCGTGCAAGTGTTGTGAACTGCAGTCCAAGGAGTACTTAAATATTTCGTAGTCTTTAATTTCACAAAAATAAAAATTCACAATTTATAATAAGTACAGTAACGATAAGGGAATTGCTAGCAGTCTGCAAAATCAATCTGGTCTTATTAGCACAGTTCTTCATTCCTGGGTTTTTCTTACTCAGAAATTAACTCTATTACAGTAACGTGAGTTGCAAGTACTCCATGTATCAAAAGAATTATAATACTTAAATCCTGACGCTGTGAGCGTCATACGAAATTTCTAATTAATAATCATCAGATTTGCGTAGTACTTGCCGTCACCGTCATCTCCATTTTTTGCTCAATTAGGCAAAGTTTGAACATTTATCAAACTAAATTCGATTAGGCAAATCTTCGACATTCAGATATTCGAGTATTCGATTTGATTTTTAAAATATTTTCATTAAAATGAAAAAGCAAATGCTTGCCTTTGTTTTAGTTTGTTATCGTATAACTTGGATCACTCGACTCGGCGAATATTCAATTATTGGGAAATTTGACTATGGAAATATTGAAGTAGTCGATTAATTGGGCTTACGAAAAACCGAAAACTCACGAGCATTAATTTTGATATGATTTCAGATTTGCCCTGAGAGGGGCTTTAAAGCAAACAAATGAAGAAAATATGGAATGTCTGATATTTATAAAGCCAGGTGGATTAATGGACATATGCAATGTGTATATAATTGCGTATTTTGAAATATAACTTGAAAAAATAGAAGCCATCGGATTCATATTCGATGCAAAATTAAGTGATTTGCTAACATGGTGTGTATTTTGTTTACGCATGCAATACATGAGTTATTTTAAACTGTGAGAATACTTTAGTAGAGCGAAACATATAGGCTGTTTTCCTCAATACTTATTTCGACAAATAAAATCAAGTGATCTTCTACTTACAACGTTTAAGATGTCTGGAAAACACTTTAAAATTCTACTTAAATTCTCTCATGCCGATTTTCTGTTAACACTCCATCTTTATTGCATGAGCATTATGGCACCCACAGGGGATCTGCAGTAAGTAATCAGAAAACAGAACTCATGATTTTCAAGTCTTAGCTGTTGTCTCCAGTCCTTTGTACTCTACCGGAACACTGGCGGCATACTAATTTCACTCAGATAAAGTGCAGTGCAGTGCCGTGTCAGAAAGATTCAATCACAGATTTATTATAGGCAACTTCTGCTGTAGAAAAAGCTACCTTTAGCACGGAAACCAAATTTTTGTAATATTATGAGACAGCTTTTTGACACGCTTTAAACTTTACTTCATTGTGGATTAGATTTTCACTGAATCCAAAGCTGGAACTAAATAAGAAGTTGAACTAAATTTCACATTTTTGGAGGAAATATTTACTTTTTATTCGAGCAGAGCCCACAAATATTTGCGTTATTTTAGGACCGATACAATAATATTGTTGACGGAGGAAACTTACAGAGGATCAAAGCTCCTTTTTAAGAGGTGTCTTAATAAATTTGATCTACCGTTTGTAACACCGTGAAGGAGTCATCGTAGGCGCATAAAAGTTACTAGATTCCTACTCAGGATCAAAAGTTATTTCATTTCTAAAGATACGAAGTTGAAATTCGCTACATAATACATAATACAAATCCCCACCGAAAATGAATGAATTTGGTGGAGGGGGGTTTACTCCACAAACAGTAATTCCATTATAACTTGCGTAAAAATGAATGAAAGTGAAATTTGGTCCACTGCTTCTTATAGCATAGAAAGGGGTGGTGAAAGTTCTACTAATATAAAATGGAAATAACACGCCTTTTACCCGAAGACGTTTAAAACAAAAAATCTTCCATATTTGTTTTTACTATTCTATTCTATTCATGGAATCGAAGAACGATCGGAGTAGATTATTAGACAACTGTAGTAGCGGAGTAGATCTACTCATTTCGGAGTTAAAATTGTGCAGAAAACTGAGTGTGAATGGAAAATTTTATGATATTCTCATATTTTGTTAAATATTCCTGAAAAAGTAAAAGTACAGGGAAGAGTTTAGAATTTAAAAGTAACGAAAATTTGCTTCTAACAGTGATTCGTCCAAAGAAGTTGACTACCTCTTCAATGGCGGTAATTGCAGATTTCAGGAAAATATTTTTTTTGTAGCCATCGGGTCTAATCAGGATTTTAATAGCACTTAGCTACTAGAAAAGTGTAGTGCATCTTAAACAAAAGATGAAACGTTTAGATAACCTGAATTGCCAGTGTTGCTCTGCTATAGGTAGATATGTTTGTAAATTTACGGCGAAATTACATTTTTATTGTAACGTCACCGACGCAAGCAATTGAGGCTTTCATACTTGAATCGATCACAAAATACACCATCAGCGCCGCATTAGCACATAGAGCGGGTCTTAAAACTCAGTTAAAGTGTAGCCGCGAACTGACTCGGAGCTGGAACGAACGCTTTGAGAAAGTGCTGGAGGTGCCAATGCTTGATGCTGATCTCTTCGCATACTCGCGACGTCGCTGCGAATTTTCTTCTTGAACGAAACGAGATATCTTGAACGACGAAACCTTTCTACATTTTATTTGCCCGTGAAATGGACGGAAAGTTTAATGTCAAAAGTAAAAGTTGATTATTGCTGGCGGCAGATTGAATCAGCTGGCGGAAAAGTGTGATGCTCAGCGTGAAAATTAAGTGCTCCTTGTATCGCGTGGAAATTAGTAATATATTGTAGCCAGATTGTCGGGGCCAAAGGTGCTCATTGCCATCGTCCAGATGAAATCTGAGGTTTGCTACGAGTAACAGAGTTTTTGCGTATCAAATTCCGTGTACAGTTCTAATGATTGCGATGACGTTAGCTCAGTGCTGTAGCTGGTAAGACAGGTGTGGCTTAAGATTCTTACATCACCCGTTGAGTATAAGGCTAAAGTTTGATGAAGTGCAGTGGCTCAGAGAGTGCTTACTATGAAAAAATGTTTTATTCATATTCTTCTGCCCGGTTATTACGAAAAGTGGCTGTTTTGTAAACAAAAGTTGTTTTAAAGAGAACCCACAATGTTTGCTCCACGAAATTCCTCACCCAACCTCTTCTATGGTAACGAAGAAATTGCTGCCTATCAGGTTTGGATCTATTTAAACAAGTTCAGGTGACTGGGTTTCTGTCTTCTGCGTCTAATTTCTAGTTTTTTTTTCTAAATTTTCATAAAATTGTCAATTATAACGTTTGCATGTGTTTAAATCTTAATATAACAAGGTATTATTAAAAATCTTACGCGTAAATCTTACTAAGTAAAACTAAATTTAAGAGTGACACTTTTAGCTACCTGTTTGTAATCCGAACTACCTGTGAATGAATCCATCGATACAGTCGTATCTGTAAAAAGCACTTCTGAAGTAATGCCTTAGGTTGAGAATTTGAAGCCCGGAGTAGGCGGGTAGAAAACTTTGACAAGGTCGTCTTTGGAGAAAAACGTCAATAATAAATATCTTGTCTCATTTTCTTCGTAATTTGTAAATGATTTTGTTTTTGTATGTTTTTTTTTCTTTTTCTTGTATATTTTAGGATATTTTCTTTGAAATTGAAGAAGCATAAACTTTCATCCACCTTTATTCGGTATTATAATTTTAAGCAAACGTTTGTAACGTTTAAAATATTCATGATACAGAAAAATAAACTATATAGCAATTAATGGGATAAAAGAATCGTTCTATAGCTGTCCGTCTGTTCGTCTGTCTGTCCAGAGACTTAAAATTTGGTGTGCGGCTACTTTATCAAAATTTAAAGATTAAATTCAAAAATGGGCCGAATCAGACAACGCCTTCATAGGGTTACCGTATGAAATTTCCAGTTGCATAAAAAATGGTTTTTTCTTTTAAAACGAAAATACTAACGGCACTTGAAGGTTTTTTGAGCGTCTTTTAGGGTGCAGACTGCGCAATTTATGCTAAGCGTGATTTACTTTTATATTATTCATAAAATGGGGTACAGAATGTGGTCGGTTTTGAGACTGGCTATTTCGAAAACAAAGAGAAATAAGTGGATACATTCCTTATGTGACTTATAACAAAAGGAAACTTTTCAGGATTCCAAGGTACGTGAGAAAAGTGAATCTAAATTACAGCTTATTTGAGAAATTTACGTATTTATGTGAAAAAGGGTAAAATATGTCAAAAATTTGAGTTTAAAAATTCGTAGATTTTAAAAGAAGAAAAGTTGCAGAGTGAATAAGCACTCAATTAAAAGGCACTAGTGTTCTCTAGGATGTTGCATTTGATAATAAACACAATAAGCTGTACGGTCTTCAATATAAAAGACGACCAAAAAACTTTTCTCGCCAGTGCTTGCCAATAGTAAATACCTAGCAAGAAATTTTATAGGGAAAAAGACGATAATCCGTATGTTCGGCGGCTGAACTGGTACCAGAAAAAACTAGTACTCTGAGAACGTGCATTCACCTTCGACTTCGACTCTTTAAAAGTGCGAATTCCACCGGAAATTTAACTTATTTATGAATGCACAGGTGAATTTATCGCCACGCAAATTTTAAACAGGATGGTTGAGGCATAATATTTCCTGTTAGCGGCCCCACAACGCTATCTTGGCGGCACGCATTGGGTAGGTGCAAGCAAAGTTAAATTGTACGCATTAATAATTGAGTGCCGATAGCTCCCAATTTTTCTTTCGACAATGTTAGCTCGACTTTGGCATCAATATATTTTTTGAGCGGCTTTTATTTAAACGGACAATAGCTATGAAAGCTTTTACCTACAAATTTTTTGGATAATTATGTCAAAACGACATGATAACACCGTTATTATATAACTTGAGAGCTACAAGTCCTCTATAAGGATAATGTAGACTTTTTGGAGAATTCTTATATGCATACAGTTTTGACCGCTTTACTAGCTTTTTGTGCAGATTCGATTATGATAAAAATAGGGAATAATTTAGCACTGCCTGATCTGAGAAGATATTTTGTAGCAAGCTTCTTATAATGTAATTTATTATAATACAATAATATTCAGTAATAATAATATGATACATTTGTATCATATTTTTTCACTACTGGAAATAATTATTGCATCACTTGCCACTGTAAAGACGATGACGGATGATAAGAAAATTTGATTTCTTGTAGGAATTCTTTAAATGCTTAATATCTGCATGCCACCCACCTCTTCTGTTAATCTGAGATGAAAGGAGCTTATAGAAATGTCACATGGAAAATTATCAAAAAGTCAGAAATAGGCTTTAGGGTACATTTAAGTTGACAAAATCCATTGCAGCAGCTCACGGTTGAGGATTTCTGCCCACTCTCTATCAACTGGACCAATTCGTCTTAATTTTTCGTCGTAGTACTATTAGTGGCAGAAAAGTTAAGCTGATACAGTTGGACAGCTTTAAATTAAGTTACGGAAAGTGCATGAGTTGATCAATGTCTATATTTACAAAGGTAATTACGCGTTCTATTTTTATTGTAAAGATGATTTCCATTTTCTGCTCTTACGTTTAAAGAAATGAGAAACATAGGAACGCAAATTACATGCAAATGTTGACTTGTAAAAAAAGTCAATTGAAGGAACGAACTTTTGTATATTTTAATACGCTTGATGAATTGGATGCATAATGCGTAATGGATTCTACTATACTGAAATTCTAAAACGTAGAAGCTTTTAAAAGTAACAATATGGGCTATACATTCATTTTTAGGGTTCCATTTCGCCATGTCCGTCCGTCTGTCCGTGGCTTAGCTCAGTATCTGAAACCTGTAATTTGGCATGGGTATACATATTAATCACGCCGACAAAGTGGTAAAATAAAATCTTGAAAAAAAAATTTTTTCTTGGGTACCTCCCCTACACGTAAAGTGGGGATGAATTTTTTATTTCTCGTCTATCCCATGGTGTGGGGTGTCGTTGGATAAGTCGTTCAAAAATATTGCGAGTGTGTGAAAACCATTTTTCGATTCAGAGATCCGTTTGCGAAATATTAAGCTTTAAAGTGCTAATTTTTGTTCGAGTCAATTGGATATGTGAAAAAATTCACGGTAGTAGCATATATAACGAAGTTAAAAGGAAAACTATCACAGCTAAGTAGGCTTTACAAGTTAACGAGTAATAGTGGACCAACTAGTAAAAAGGAAGATTTCGTACAAATTCCATTGAAAATTACTTATATGAAGTTGTTAGTTGTGTAAAACATTTAGTAAATATAAGTTTAAGAATCATGTAAAATTATGGAAAAATAAAATCATAACATCCTTAATAATAATAATTCCTAAATTAATAACAATGTTTACGTTCGAATAGCGCATTGGATTGGGCGGCGCTGCGCTCATAAGGGCAAGCGCCCAGATGCTGTTCGGATGTGCCTCGAAATGCTACCTATAAGTTTGCGATTTGCGCTTTGAAAGTTTAGAAATTTTGGATTCGATTAGTTGATTTGAGTTGAGTATCGTTATCTAGGAGCGATCTGAAGACCAAAAAAAATAATACAGGAAAACAATTCTCCTTGTTTGATATGTGACTTTTTTTTAGATTTTTGTTAACGAATAATTTTTAACACTGATTATTTTCTTTATTATGAGGACTTTAATCATACTTCATGTCATTATTCTGGTGCAGATGGTGCAGACTTTCTACATGAGTTTGCCTGGTTACGTTTACTCTTTAAGCAATTGATACTAACGAAATGATTTCAAATGTATTATTTGATCTGGTTCTAAAATCGATTATGATTTAGGTGTAAAGAAGATGATGCATCGAAATGTTGTTATTAAGAACGCAACATCTTGTTCAGAGGATGTAATAAAATACCCTTACCATTAACTAATTGATTCCAGATGCACTTGAATCATATAAACCGAGTTTTTGTTTTATTCTACTGCAGATAAGCATTTTTATTGGGCGTCGACTTCTAGATTAATCCTAAAATGTCCAAGCTGTTTTCTATGTTAATCTAAGTATTCAATTTGTATCGAGGATGGGTACCTAAGATGCAAGGGCATGCTTCTGAAGAGACCGCCAAACATTCACTTAAATGGTAAAAGTTTGCTTTTGTACTAGTCATATCTTAACTGGGCATAATCAGAAAATTACATAACCCATTTTTACTTTGAACATGATATTCTGAAACATCAAATAAATGAATATTAACAAAAAGTCTGTAAAATTGATTTTTTTTTATCTGTTTCCATAAATAAACTATTTTTCTCCCGAAATATCTTTGCTTCTGACAAATGCTAATACACAAGAATTCCACAATATGTGAGTGGCTGTTATTTGCAAAAATATATGATCTATGTTATGTAATTTTCGGGAAAATTGTCAGCCATTCATATGAGTATCATTAGAATAGACAAC
Source organism: Dasypogon diadema (assembly GCA_006980735.1). Taxonomy (NCBI): domain Eukaryota; kingdom Metazoa; phylum Arthropoda; class Insecta; order Diptera; family Asilidae; genus Dasypogon; species Dasypogon diadema. The sequence goes on along the minus strand of QYTT01085279.1, from coordinate 50,340 downwards.
TTTACGTTTCAACGTAAATTTTAAACGGTCTTTTAGAGTGGTCAGGGAAGGGATATAAATGTATCCGGGGAATGTAATAGCCAAATTCTGTAATTGGAAGTAAGAAAATTTGAAAAAAGAGGAAATATGCGCAATTTTGCAAATAGTTGCCCCATGTATATCCTGGCGGAGATTGTATGTAAAAACAGAGCAAATAGAAAACTTACTAATTAACACTTTTATTGTATTGACGAGTATCATGTCTACATCATGTGTAATTAAGTTTTTTTCTTTTTAGATAAAACTGAAGAAAGTGTTGGGCTTAACAGTATGTAGTAACGCTGCTCTGGATGTGTCGCCAACTAATGGAGTATTAGCGTATCCTGCTGGGTAAGTTCATATACATTTTTAAGAGTACAAATGAATACTTTGTAATAAGAGGCAAGAGGCTTTAGGGGGTAAAAACTGCGAGAAAACCGCACCACATCTGATCTCTTAAATACCAAGCACCTACTAAACGATTTTAAGCCATAGTAACCAGTAAATATGCTAGTTGGGTCGAGTAATTATTAGTGTTGCCAATTAAGGAAGCACCTTTCATTCAAATCGCTTATTGTCAAATAATTGCTGCATTTTTAAAGCAAACTTTCCTTGGAAGTTTCATAATAAAGTAGGGAGACAGAGAGGCAATAAGAGAAGTTAACCTAAAATACATTAAATCGCCTTTATAAAATATTATTTTTCTAGTAGGTACTTTAGTACTTCCTCCTTTTGCTGCAATTGCTGGTTATATATTTTATCAAGCTTTCAACAAGCGCCATCTATTTTCCCGTAGAAGACTCAAATAACGGAGTAAGCTTATTAACTCTGTGAAATAACCGAGTTACTTTGATCCATTAATGTATGACAACTCTGTACTCTGCTGCCAAAAAAACGCCACTACTCTCAAAGTTAAACCCTGAATAGCAGCATGTGCTTATTAAACATTTATCTAGGTATTTTTTGAAAGTATATAATTTATGTTAATGAGAACAAATTGAGACTTTCTAAAATGGTGCGGTTTTCGTGAGCGTATCCAATTGGTAGTTGATCCTACCATAGACTCGGAATTATTGTACGTAGTTGCATTTATTTTTTTAGAATTATATGGGAATATGCAAGGAAAAAAAGAAGCACAAACACTACTTACAAAGGCGCAAACCCATTTTCTCTATCACACGTCAGAACTGTGCTCTATAAATTAGTCTCTTTAAAAAAAAGAATTTATGGCGTAGAATAAAAATACAAAATACAACTCAAAAATATAAAAGAGCGGAGTTACCTCCAGTAGTTTAAATGAAAATAATAGCGTGATATCACAAGAATGTGAAGAAATTAACTTAAAAATATTAAATTTCTAGACTTTCGGTATAAATTGTAGGTTTCTTGCAATTTTCTAAAGTTTTGAGTGCTTTGCATATCTTTAAAAATAAGAAAAAGTTGTGACATGAGTGAAAGAAATGCCAGCTCGAGTAAATTTTTTTTTCATTTTCGCAATTCTAGGTGCACTGTGGTGTTGTTCAACGCAAAGAAACTCAGTCAGTCATACTTGCTGAATACCTCAAGAAAAGCAATCACAGCTGTTGCTTATTCACGATGCGGCAGGTAAGTCCCATGCATGCACTTGGCATAGGAGCATTTGACTTAAAAGGCATTTGATCAATTAGGTACATAGCCACTGGAGAGTGCGGCCTAAACCCGGCCATCAAAGTATGGGAACTGGAAACTCAGAATGGAAACAACGAAGGCGGCGGGGGTGGCACAGTAGTGGCTGAATTTTTAGGACATAAATATGCAGTGAGTTGCGTGGTAAGTTAAAACGTTAGAATAATAATATTTTCTCATGCTATTAGAGATCTGTCACATAATTCAAACTTAACTACAATTTTAGCTCTATATTATTTGCCCTTCGTTCATTGAGTTTCAACAACTCGCTAAAGGAAGAATTACTGGTATTGATGAACTGCAAATTTGTAATATCTTTCATATTTTGTAGATGTTACACAAGCATCGATTGTCACTTTTTGCAGAAAATTTTCCATAATTACTTTCCGAAAAAACCCAAGTCACGTTTTCTGCGTGAAACAACTGGACAATTAGATATGGCATTCCACGCCTACAACAAATTTGAAATTACAATTCTATGGCATGACATGGACATAGAATGATACAAGAAGATCTTTAAAGACTTCCGCTTCAGACTATAAAGAGAAAAGTTTCATGAACCACAATTCGTGGCTTTATGTATGTAAAAGATATAGTTCGAAGCTGAAATCAAATTTTAATGAAATTAGTTTCCGAGGTAATGAATCAGAAGTTCAGGTATTTTCAATTAGTGTATATTCAAAACAACGTGCTGTCCGATTTCGTATTGCAAATTCTTGCTATACTTGCGAGTCTATGTATGAGGACTTTACTCCACTATTATTAAGTGAAATTTTATCTTTTCACTGCGTAAATTTATATAATTACCCAAAGGCACGATAAAGTTTATAAAATTGAAGAAATTTACACAAATTTTGTCACTAATAATCGGGAAGTTCCTTTTATATTAAACTTTATACGTTGTTTTGTAAATTTCAAAATTTCAACAAATTCAGAATTTTTCACATAATCAACAGTAAAACGAAGACCAGAGAAAAAGTTGAAAATTTTACCTACAAATAAGAAAGTGTGGCGCTATCCCAAAACAATCATTTGCAATCCTAGAGTAAGCTTGCCCTTACGGTCTTGCCCTGCTGCAATAAAATACCACACAGCATGATGACTTATATACTTCAAGGATTCCCTGCTTGGAGTAAAGAAGAAACTGATACTTCTTTCCAGCTTTTCCAGTGCAATTTTTATCAAAACTGAGCAATTATAACAAACTATAAATAAGAAGCGTAAACTCAATGTAATTACTATCACAGAGTTAGTCTTGATTGATTGGTCTTTGATTAAAGCATATCCAATTTTAATGCCCACCTGTGTTGGCATCTCTCTCTAACATTTATTGATGAAATATTTCTGTTTGGAATTTACTTTTCAACGTTACATTTCACTTTTGTCGTTCTATATCGTATGCATAGAAAATATCCTGAGCATTTTATGCTGTATGCACATAATAAAAATATTACTCATTAAATCCGAATTTTCAGGCATTTTCGCCAACTGGGAAATACTTGGTTTCTGTTGGATCCCAGCATGATATGATTGTAAATGTTTTTGACTGGAAATTGAATTTAAAAATTGCATCCAACAAGGTTAGTGCTAAAGTCGCTGCAGTTAGTTTTAGTGAGGATGGAAACTACTTTGTTACAGTTGGAAATAGGCACGTTAAGTATTGGTATTTGGAAGGAAGTCGTAAGGTAGGTGTTGCATTATATTTGAATGAAAGAGAAAAATCATAATGAAATCACAATTTCAGTACAAAGAACCCATTCCTTTGATGGGGCGGAGTGCCATTCTAGGGGAGTTACGTAACAACGATTTTTGTGCAGTTGCTTGTGGAAAAGCAGAGTGTGCAGAAAGCACTTATGCAATAACTCGAGTAGGACATTTGGTAGAGTTCAATTCCAGAAGACTATTGGATAAGTGGGTGGCTTGTCGAACAACGTTAGCAAACTGCATTTGTGTGAACTCTAATTACATTTTAGTTGGATGCGCCGAATCAATAGTTAGGATATTTAATGCAACTACTCTAGAGTATGTAACCACTTTGCCGCGTACGCATTATTTAGGAGTTGATGTTGCACAAGGTGTTCACATTAATCACATAATGGCAGTCCCTCCAAATGCAAAGTACCCAGACACAATAGCAATGGTTTTTGATGAGGGTCGTTCGAAAGTTACGTGCGTATATAATGACCATAGCTTATACATTTGGGACTTGAGGGATGTAAGACGTGTAGGTAAAAGTCATTCGTTTCTCTATCACTCCGCATGCATCTGGGGTGTAGAGACAGTGCCATATAACTTGGAGCGCAATTTGCCACAATCTTTGCCAGAAGATTGCTTCCTGACTTGTTCATCTGATGACACCATTCGAGTGTGGGGTCTGGATGGATGTGGGAATAATGATATTTATAGGAAGAATATTTATAGCAAAGAACTGTTGAAAGTTATTTATATCGATGAAGAACTGAACTTTATTAAGGACGTTGATAATCCCATTTTAAACACAGACAAAACATCAAGTTACGATGGCAGAAACGGAGTTCGCTGTATAAAAATTAGTCCAGAAAGAAATCATTTAGCAACTGGGGATCGAAGTGGTAACATTCGAATATATAACCTCAACAACTTGAAACTGTTAACGATGATAGAAGCGCACGATTCAGAAGTACTGTGCCTTGAGTACACAAACGATAAAATTGATAAAAAACTTTTAGCCAGTGCCAGCAGAGACAGACTAATTCATGTCTTTGATGTTAATCACGGATACAAAATTCTCCAGACTCTTGATGATCACTCCAGTAGCATAACATCAGTAAAGTTCATAGGTAGTGGAACGAACTTCCAGATGATATCTTGTGGGGCGGATAAATCGATAATGTTTAGAAATTTTCAAAATAGCCAATTTTTGAGAGGCACAAACTGCTCGGGAAAAACGACGTTATATGACATGGAAGTTGACAGTAATAGCAAGCACATTTTAACTGCATGCCAAGACCGCAATATAAGAGTTTATGCAACTCAAAACGCCAAACATACCAAAACATTTAAAGGCTCGCATTCAGACGATGGCAGCCTTATAAAGCTATGTCTTGATGCTAGCGGAATATATATTGCAACTTCATGCACAGATAAAACTCTCTCAGTGTACGATTACTATTCCAATGAATGCATGGCTCGAATGTACGGCCATAGTGAGTTAGTTACAGGACTCAAATTTACAAACGACTGTAAATATTTAATATCTGCCAGTGGTGATGGATGCATATTTATATGGCAAGTGCCTCACGACATGATTGTCACAATGCAAGCTAGGCTATCACAACAACGATTGAGGTCCGGGCATCCACCTATTCCGCGTCCAGTACCAAATCCTGTTGCTGAAATTGTTATTGATAACGCGCCGAAAGAGCGTGAACAAGAAACTTTCAGTTCTTCTCCAAGCCATTTATTTATGGATGATATACCTCTAACACCTGGCTATAAATTCTCCGATGTTGGGCAACTACCGCAGTGGGCAAAACGAAAAGCGAATGAGGACAGCCAAATGAATTGTGGTTTAAGTTCCAGTCCCAGTCAAGGTCAAATGATTCCAAAAGCTCGTGGACGATGGGCTCAACGCGGCCAAATAGATTCAGATGCGTTAGATTTTAGAAGTACGTCAGAGAGTCCATTAAGCGCCAATTACAACATATCATCGAATAATCATATGCAAACATCGGATTATAATAGTGGAAGCTCGAAAGATATATACAATCAAGCTTATTTTAGTGAAGATAGTTCAATTGATAGCGGAATGGAAAATCGTAGAGATCTTTTCGGTGGAAAAGTGGTAAATATCGATTATAAAGGAAATTTAATTTCAGAAGAGAAATAATGCGCTTTATACTCCAGGTGTCTGAACAGAAAAAGCCAACAACTTTAAGGTTTGAAGCAAACAATGATAACGACGGTGATGTCGAAGATATTTCTGATGGTGAGAGGACAAGTTCAGATCACGGCATGATGTTCTACCCCACGGCAGCGCCAGGAACTCCAACGTAAATTGTTTTTAATCGAAAACCTCCGCCCTTTTAATTTCCCTAATTGTTCGCTTTTAGTGATTTTAAAGTAAATGCAATGAATGAAGATGAGTTGCGGAAATCAGTACGAAGACAAAAATTCGAAAAGTCGGGTTTATGTCTAAATACAGCTTCACACAGTGCCACATCAACGGGTACTGGCACGGGTACCTCTGATACAGAAGATGAAGGATCAACACCAAGTGGAGAAAATGCAGATAGGTCGCTAGCATCAACTTTAGGTGGTAGTTTCGAAAGTATTCCCCAACAAACGTCCTCAAGTTTCCTGCAGGCAGCGTTAGATGGACCTGGAAATTTACCAGAAAGAGGAGATAGAAGTACTTAATTGTCCAACTAATTACACGCTTTATGTTAAATAATTTTTTTTATTTGCAGACAGACGTAGCATTAGTGCAAAACACAACACCGAAAGCAAGAGCAATTCATATTCAAAGTCTTATACCACTAGTAAAAAAGAGGAATTGCTAAAAGTTATAAACGAAGCTAAGCAAAAACTGGAGAATGTAAGTGTTAAAATTGATTTTTTTAAAGACTCGTGAAGTGTTATTCTACTTGGCTAGTTCGTGATGATGTTTTTTTTATAATTCTAAATGCAAGTTAGAAGTTTTTGGCTTGACTCTTTAACACGTTGAATGCCACGGGGGACACCGGTGACCCCCATTTAACAGCTCTCTCACGATAAGTGGATTTTAACACGTAATTCCAGCACCAAAGCTTTTATGTTAATCCTAGCATTCAACGTGTTAATTAATAAATCGGCAGTGTGATTCTTAAGGTAAAAAAGTAAGCGCTAAGAAACGCTAGGACTTTTAGAGGAAATGAGAAAATTTTAACAGTTTAGGGCATAGATAGTTTCCTACCTTCGTATTTTATCCTATATTATAGAATTTTCACTACGAAGTTAGGATCTTAATATAGAGTTCTTAAATAGAATGTACCTAAAGTTTGGAAGACTCTATGCAACCTTTTTACCTTTTACTTTTCGATCACTTCTCTATTTTTTGCAAGACTATTTTTCTACAATAAATTATCGTGTCTATCTCAAATTTCATGCCAAGAAAACTGTATTTAGGTAGCGCACAAATTTAACCCCGGATGCATAATGTGAGATATATATAATAAGTTCCAACTTTTGAATAGTCTAAGAAATTTTTAAGTAGGCATTATATTTTGATTCATAGATAAGTGGTACATTGTTAACGGAAAGATAATGTACTTGTTAACGAGTGGTTAAAAGTTCCTGTTTGAAAATTATTTACTTCCTCCTTCTGTTCAGAAGTTATAGTGTGTAATGTCAGGCTCAACTTTTCACCCTTTAGAATTTTTAGCGACAATATAGTTTCGAACAGTCTTTTCTTTAGTTCTCTTCTTCTTCAGTTAATAATAAATTTAGTCCGCAATTTAGAGATAGTGGTAACTGATATAATCAACCCTACCCATGTTATCCGACGGAACGGAGAGAAGTTTTGAATTCGTTGTTTTCAAAGCGGTTCGAACATTTTTCTGTTCCCACGGACACGATAAGGCTGAATAAATATGTGATAAAACTTATTAAGAATCTATAAATTTCTTTTATTAATAAAACTAGGATAATACACCCATCCCTCGATTTACATGGTAGGTAACTTCCATGGAGAATCGCGCAAATCTAAACTGTGTAAAACGGGACACAACGTGGATACAAAAAGGAATATAGGTTAAAATAAACTTATAATTAATTTATTGAAACAAAAAACACATTAATGTAAATTAACACTGTTCTGTAATAATAAAAAGATAAATTAGTAAAAATAAAAAGAATAAAAAAGAAATAAAAAATAGAAAATATTGCATTACTTAAAATTTAAATCGTTTAAATCGAGCGATACAAATTTTGCAGAAGAAGATAATATTTCAAATCAAAATATGTTACAAGTTGCATTTATTCCAATACAAAAAATAAACTCACGAACTGGCCATTTTATTACTTTGTCTAGTATAATGACCAGTGAAAGCTTATTGTGCATTTTAGGGTCAGGAATATCATAGAAATGTACTCAAAAAAATTATTATACGCGAGGTGAGAAGTTAATATCCTTATTTTACTTTTAGTGCTTTGCAAATGATTTTAACATGATTTTATGTGGCATTGTTAATGGTCTAAAATTCACTTTTAACACAGAATATTTAATTTACAATTTTGGTCAAATTTTCGCACTAATAAATTAACTTCTCAGCTTTTTTGCGAATGCGTTATGAATACTAATTTTAACATATATTATTACAAGTCGAAATGGTGTTGAGGAATTATTTTTCGATGTAGGAAATTTGATTTACCTTATTAATTTAGAAGATATTTTCCAACTCTCACCAGTAGGTAACAAAGATCACAGCTGTATTTGGTTCTTTATAAAAGTTGCAGCTGGATTCCAAAACAACAAACTGTGGTTTTTAATTTGATTATATTGTTGTCGACCATTGGTAGATGTTCATGGAATTCGTATCGTAACGCTTCAAGTTGGGTCTCTAGTCTAGAGACATTTGTTCAGAGTTGTTCATATTTTTACTTCTTGATGACTCGCAAGGGTTACAAGGAACAACAATGTTATTTATTCCTCTCTTCTAAAGTGTAAAATTAATTTCGCAATCAATTCCGCACTGAAAAATTTGTTGAAGCTCTTCATTTACTTCCATTATTGCCTCTAGTTTTAGTGTTTTGAAAGGACATATGATATTAGCATAGAAGTGTCAAAATTAATCTTCAAATAGCATTGAACTTTTTTAGAATTTTATGCAAGCTATATCTACTATAAAGTAAGATATACAATCTTTTTGTCAAACGAAGGTTTGACGAAGGGTTTGAAAAATGAGAAGTTGGAAGATTTTTAGATTTATTACCGCACAACATAATAACCTAATAAGGGAAATTGCATGATTTTTGTTACATGGTAACTTTTCGTCGAACTTCGCACGAACTAATAACAATATAAAATTTTTGTCTGAAGGGAACTCTTTTGATATCTACTTTAAATTCATTATAAGTGTTCAGCCTAAAATTCTTGTATATGTATTTGGAATATAAGATAAGCAAAAGTGCAGTTAATATGAAGTAAGCCGTAGTCTAGTGGAAAACTGGGCCATTTTCACCAGTTCGAATTTGAAAAACGTATTAACGTATAATTTAATTTAGAGTATACCTCTTCCTCTTCCATATTGCATTCTTAGTTAGAGTGTGCAATTATAAAAGCTTCATATAAAGCTATAAAGCTTCCACAGCGCTCTAATTTATACCATAATTTCAGGTAGGCTACCGTTCAAACCTTCGCGGAAGTCAGAGTATATCTGATCTGAGTCACGCAGGAAATGCAGGAGGAAATCGCATATCAAGAATGGGTAAGTAGTTTCACAAACTCAACTATTCATAGAGTCAGTAATAAGATTTTCATGAATAAATCATCTAACATATGAAATTTCGTTATATTAACGCTGCTTGTGAAACACTAAACTAATCCAGGAGAAGTAATTGCAAGTACTAACATTAAAAACCAATGTTATTACTTTAATTGCGCTGCGCCCAAGTATATCTTGACTCAAAACTGTAACACTATTCGTCAGCTGCATCGAAACTATCCTCCGTACCCTCGGGATGTTGGTGTTTACTCCATACAAGAGAATGTTTCTGATTGCACTGAAAACGATGTTCAACCAAAAATAAGGCCAACAAGTTTAGAATTACCAACTTCATCAGCGGGTGACGGTAGTAAAGTGTTAACAGCGGGATCTTCAGGCGCTAAATCCAAGAGAAGCTCAAGTATTTTAAAAAATTACAAATCTTGCCCTGTTTCTCCAGTACATGAAGAGCTAGAATGGAGTAACTTGCCAGTGCAATCAAAAAATATAATTTTCAATGAACCTAAACGCCACTCCATGTATAGCGATGATGCAAAAACCATTTTAGATATGATTCATTCTGACACTGAGAAAATGATTGAGGAAATTACAAGAAAGTATGGTGATTTGGATAGCTATCAACCAGAAATGCCCACTAGTGATATTAATTGCTCTAATGATGCCACCATAGCATTAGCTAGAACGCCTTTAAAGCCGGTGAAAATATCCGATGAAAAATTAAAAAAGCCGGAAATAAACGAATTCAGGTTTATGTGGGAGGAGGACGGGAACTTTAGTTCGGATTCATTAGAAGATTGCAGTCTTGATTTAGATTTGGAAAAACGTTCAACAAATCCGTTCAAAAAGGCAAAGAGACTTTGTAAAAAGCATCAGCGAACTCAAGAAGAGAAGGTGAAAACATTGCCAAAACGATCAGCTTCTGATTACTTCATATATGAGGAGTTTTATCAAAATAGATATCGAAATGTGTCTCTATCAGATATTTTAAATGAAACCGAAGACCACAAAGAAGATCAGTTCTTAGAAACTCAAAGACATTCTAGCGCTAGTTTCTTTCTAGTTCAGTATCCCGAGCAGAAAAGTCAAGAAAGCATTCTCTCAGACGACTTCAGCGGTGTTAGTTACTACAATAGTATGGAAAGTATTTTATCTGACGAATCAGACTGTAAAAGTGCTCCCCTCGAAGTACTTTTTAATAAAGCCAAAAGAGACAAGTACACGGGACACCCTAGCATTGGTTACGAAAAAATAGATAGTGCATCAAAATCATATGGATCCAGTCCTAATGCTACAAGTGGTTTCGACACGTACATGCAACAAAAGCTGGTGAATAGAGACTATCAATTTGATGTTACTGGGTATAATTTGGAAGGCTTTTATGATAACAACAAGCCATTTAAGCCTAAATCACCTAGAACACTAAACAGACGAAATTGCATGAGTAATTCCGAAACGTTCCCACAATTTCCAGACTTTACAAGTTACGATGATGATATTCCAACGATGAGTTTTAAAAACGCACAATACACTTCCGGGGTAAACAAAAGTTTAAGTAAAGAATTTGCAAATCAACGATATGTTAACAATTCAAATCCTTTGTATATAAAAACTGAAGATAGTGATTTGTTTGTGCGAAAATGTGTGGGTTCAAAACATATTGTGCCCACAAAACCAATACAACAACGATACTCTGAAGATTCCGGTGAAAATAGTAATGTTTACGTAATGAAGAAATCTTGTAGTTTCGAAATTGAAATGAAGGACGGGCCAACGTGTCTTGCAAGCGCAAAACATTTTGAAAAAAATTTAGAAAGATTCGAAAAGGAACAGGGATCTCAATCACCTCAACTGAGCGGTGCTTTAGAAATGACCTATGTTCCACACAAACCACCTGTTGCTGCCAGACGATCTTCTAGTATGCGATCCAGAAGTCGCTCTAGAACGAAAGAGAGATACAACACCGTTGATCAAATTAATTATTCGCAACCTGAAAAACGTGCAACTCATGAGACCAGAGATTTTGTCAATAAAGATTTTGTTCGAAAATGCAAAAGTAAAAATGAAGAAAAATGTTTTGAAATGTATATTACAGAAAAGGGCAATAATGAGGACGACAATATGGATAGTCTTGAACTTTATACTAACCCCAATTTACACAAGGACAATTCGGTGGATTCTTTGGATGAGATACACGACAAACAAATAAAAAATTCTCAAAACGAGAAAACCTGTTTTCCGGCATCTTCATTTTCTAATGATTCTGAATACTCGAAATTTAAGGACATCGAAAAAAAAATTAATGTAATAAATAAACTAGTCGAAATGGAAGAAAAAAAGTTGGAACAAGAACGTATTTCGAAAGAGAACCGAATGAGACCGTTTGAATGCAATTCTAAACAGAAAGGCTATGTTAAAAGCTTGACAATGAATTTCGACAAACTGGCAAAAAACATTGAAGAGGAAATTGAGTTCGAGCGAAAGTGCGCATCACGTATTAAACGTAACTATAGTCTTCCGGACGTTTTGGAGGGCGCAAAATTTCAGGCTTTTCAATTAGATGAGAATAATTTTACCGATGATGTCGAAAGCGAAAAAATTAAAGATGACTTTTCAGAAAAGGATAAAGGTGTGAAATCGATCAGCTGAAAAAGTGCATGTTCTTGGAACGTTATCTTGATTCAATTTTTATGTTGTACTAATTCACAAAATTTCTGCATGCAATGTTACGTTGACGTTTGATAGCTTTTTTCAATTCTCTCTGATATCTCTGATATAACTTCATAAATGCACATCTTGCAAGGCGGTGTTTGTTTTTTAATGCACAGAAAAAGCATTTAAATTCTTTATACGAACAAAAGTGAAAGGGAAGGGTTTAAAGTTTTATTTTCATTACTCAACATATGAAATTGCTAAACGGAGATGCGATTAAATGTTGTATTTAATTTAATTAAATGTAATTGAAAGCAAGATCTGCACTTATGTGAAAATATTTTCTCCAGCATGCTTTACAGAATAAGATGCTTTTTACGAATATTATTCGAATTGCTTACATTTTAAGACGTTTCAAAATTTACGCAAAATTGTCAAATTTTACTTTTCTTGATCTTTGGTTACTTTTTTATAGGAAATCCAAAAAGCTTATTGTCCGTGCATATTGATGATTCCTCTATTAGACGTGCTTGTTCGCTTAGTGATTTAAGTATGGGAAAAGGTAAAAAGCAAAAATAACTGCAAATCAGTTTTTTGTCAATTTTAATTAAAATCGAAAAATGTATCCTTTATATATTCCAGTGTTTTAAATATTTTGTGTGTTTGTTTAATTAATTGTTAGAAGTAATAGTTTAATCAGAAGATAACAACAAATTACTGACAAAATAATAAATTTTAGGCTCAAAAACAAATCCGTCATCTTCCCAGAAACCTACACCTGCAAGCCGATCTAGCATTGCAACTAGATCGACAGGTAAAAGAAATAGTACGCCAAACATTAAAAATGTTGCGGGGATGGGCACACGAAGCATTTCAGTTGGTGTTCTAAACCAGGTAATTATCATAGCTAACAAGGAAAGTGGTATATCTTAATGTCCATGATCCCTCTCCGTTTTCAGAGTGATTCTGAGACTGATTCTTTTAATTCCCGTGGAGGGATTTTGCGGCCTACCGTTTCTTCCCAAAATAGATCAAATGCATCTGGAAGTTTGTTTTTGTGCATCTAGATACAAGGAAAAAATATATAATTTCCTGTTTATTTTAGATAATTCCCGATCTCATGTCACAAAAAATACATGTACTAATTCTGCACGTAGGAAAGGCTTACAAAGCTCGTATAGCAGTGGTAAAAATGTGTCACTATACTTAAAACAGAATTCGCAGCGAGAAATTTTAATTTCCAGTGAATCTTTCAACAACTGGTCAGGATGATTCTAGTTCAGAGGAAGCCCAAAGTAGCCCAAATACACATACTGGAAAGCCTTCCGTGCCGCCTCGCCCCCGTAGTATGGTTGTGGATCACAAAAAGTCAATTTTGAGTAATACAAATGTCGTCAAGAGTAGAGGAAGCTCATTTGAATCACATAGTGATTTCCCATCAAGGGACATTGATGTCTCAAACTCTGATTGTAAGTCATGATTTTATGATTTTCAATTATTTCATTTATTTAGGTTTTTGTATTTTCAGTGACTTCACATTGCTCGAATATTATAAATATGTTAAATACTACCACAAACGCTGTGCTGCAATTACACACAAGATTAAAGTACAGCGAAGAGTCCTCTGGCACAAGAAATAATAACTTAATGCTCAAGGAATTAGAAAATGCTGTGATTATGACCCAAAACATGTTGACTAGAATAACAAGCAATAAGTAAGTATTTAACTAGATTCCTATGCATAGTACTTTTTCTCCTCCCGTCTCCTGTTTGTCTTCTTTTCCAAGTAGACATTTGATATCGCCGCAAAAGACTAATTTATGAGCGTTATTATGTAAGACGGAAACGATACGAATTCGTAGTCTTACTTTAGTCGTACTTTTTACGAATAAATTGCAATTTAAAAGTGTGCATTCGTCTCGTTTTCGTCCTACATAACAAGGCCCCCAGATCTAATATTTATCTTTATACCAAATATTATCTCAGATTAAGAAGATTGCAAAATAAGCGACACCATATGCATATGAATTTGCATTGATAGTTACATATTTTTGCAATTGTAAGAATACATTTCTACTAAGCTATGTAATCACTCATACTGGATGGGATGATTAATATGCTAACAAAACAATAGTAAAAGGGTATTAACTTCTTCATTTAAGATTGAGCTGACCTTAAGCCCCATTATCTGCTTTGCATGGGGATTAAACTCGTTACTTTTGGTTAGGCTTAGGTTGTGGAGCGAACTAACCGAGTTTATGAACAATTTAAAAGAATGTGGTGTGGTGCGGGATTCATTCATTGAGCTTATAAGCACAGTTGTGGAGTTAATTGTTTAATGTATGACAACTCTGTACTCTACTGGCAATATAAATAACAAGATAAGATATCAATTCAATCTTTGAGACAGCGATTTGCGAATGTTTGAATACACCTGCAAAATACAAAAAAAAAAGCAAATTTACTAAACTACATTTACTCGAAACATATTTTTTTCATTTTAACATATTTCAATACGAATTAATTAACAAAAGGTTCTACATTTAAAGCTGTTTTCATTACAATAAAATCAAAAATGTTTCCTGTAATACAAAATTTCTGTACAAAATTCTGGGTACGATTCACTAATACACTATTAGAAATTAATTGAATACTTCGTTGGTCACTGTGACATTAAATCTGAAGACCTCTCCGTTAATCGAGGCGGAATTTTACTACATACTTTAATTGATGAGATGTATTTTATTCAATAACTAGGAGCTTCATTACACTCTTCTTTATTGTATTCAAACGTTTGCAAATCACTGCATGGTGATTTTAGTGCTTAATATCGCAAATTTGAGCACAATTTCAGGCAATATTTTCCTTTTTTATTATAACCATTGTAGTTAACACACTGTTATAATTACATAAATGTTCTTAACATTAAGATAATAATATATATTTACTGGCGTAATCCTACCAATCCTACCATTTTAATTCAAAACCCAGTAGCTAAAAACAAATTTGTTTTTGGTAGTTCCTCCTGAAAATTTTTAAGAGTGAATATAACTTGTTTTGCATATTCACTCCTCAGATATGACTGAAGAAAGGTAAAGTATAAAAATCACAATTCCTTTCCTCCTCCTTTATAGAAGAATCCCCGGAAGATTTTCATAGAAGAAGAAGAAAGTTCTTAAGATTTGATATTTGGATTGACTTGACTTGACTTTTCAGGACAGAAAATAATCCGCACGTTTCCTTCGCCTCTGAACAAAGTGGTTTAGAAAACGGCGACTATCTCCTGATGATGAACAGATGTACTGATATCCTGAACAAGGTAAGGAGTAAGCACAAATCTGATGACTTTCAGAACGAGACTTAATAGCAGTGAATGGGACGAACGTGGTTTTGAATGTGGAATGTGATCGAATGCAACCGTTATTTCGTGCAAGAGTAAAAGGATGTCAATTTCTATTTGCGCAATATTGTTAGTTGCCAGCACTTATATAATGAAAGATGCATTGAAACTCATTCTTCCTAAGGTTTATCATTTGTTAATATTATTAATTCGTAGGAAAATCAAGTAAGTCATATTTTTAAGGAAAGAAATCTAAACTTTTACTCTCTGACTATAGTTACTACTCGGAAAACTACCACTCCAAGTTTTATTTTTAACTTCTCACAAATAAAAGAATTGTACAATTACTGTTAAATTATATAACGAATAGCAATTCATTAATATAGGATTTCATGCTAACTTTTGTATAAGAAATAGTATTTCAAACACAATACAAATCATCATTATTTATGTATAGCTGTTAAGTTCAGGTCTCTTAACAAAGTAATATTTTTGTAAAATGAATTGTAAGTAGTTTTTGTAACATGTACACTTGTCTAGATAACATAATTCCACACATAGCTCCAATTGCTGTTCAAATCTGAATTAAACCAGGGACAACTCACCTGTAGCAATTATTTTAATGAAACAATTTTTATGTATGCAAATCAGTTCATTTAAAGTTTTCATAGTTAATTATATACATATATACATCGAAAAGTGCATATTTTCAAGATTTCAAAAATAATTATTGTCCACCGTGAGTATATTGAAAAAAAAATCAATCTTTTATTGTTACGGAATGCGCTTTTCTTGCAAACCATGGTTAACAGGTTCGCTGCCACCTACTCTATAAGAGTTTTCGTGAGGAAAATATATGCAAAAATGCATTTAGCAAGAGAAAGCTTAAAAGCCTCACGTATTTGTGCGGATTTGGCAGCGAACCTGTTAAACAAACTAATTATATGCTAAATTGGAGAACATTTTATGAAAAACATTCTATTTTTTAAAGTATCAAGGATTATATGAGGAGCAAATTTGCATATTATTGGCAATTTTGTTCAAATAAATTAATGGATAGAAAAGTTGCCAAAGCAAATTAAAGTAAAGGGGAACAGTGGATATAACTTGTTTTGCATATTTGCTCCTCAAATTTGCATCTCTATGGGATCTACAAAAATGTTACCAGAAACTAATGGAAAAATATCCATAAATATTTAAAAGATTGCGTTGGATTCAGTTAGAACGCTTTGAGCACTGTGAACACTGGGATAAAAATTTTTAGGTAAAATACTGTTCCATTTATGACAAAAGTAATATAACTTTCACAATTTAAGTTAAAAATTCGACTAGAAATTTGAGCTTTTTATCGATCATATATAATATCGAAAATCTCTGTAATATGTACTAGATGCTGCGTCGCAATATATGCATTGAGATGTAATAAATATGGGGAGAGCATTATCACCTCGAGAATGACACCAATTTTGGGCTTACCTTTTTGGTGCGCACGCAAAAAAATTTCACAGACGTTATTTTCATCCTGGCCAAATTCGAATTCAAATTCAAATCTTGGAAAGAACATTTCATATTTCAACTCTTTCTATGTTGCAGGTGCAAGAATTCCTGCTCTAAATTGCTCTACGCTGCTCTGCTCTTTTTTCACAAAACAGAAAAAGAGCAAGTAGAGCAGTGTTTTTTTCTTCTCGAACACAGAGCAGAGCTCTAAATTGATCTTTTTCGTTCGGAACAGGTCGCCGAACGCTGCTATTGTCTCAAATTGCGAACAAAAGTGCCGTAGAGAAAGTATAAGACAAGGGTGAAATTAGTGTCACTTTTAAGCTATAGATTTCAATATGACATGCTGGTTACAGTCTCCTTAGGCATAATTCACTTCCTCTTATATTAATATAAATAGTATTTCCCTTCAGCAAAGCAAAACTGATGATATCTAGAACCGATTTCTATTGAGACCGGAATCTTTCACGCAACTTTGCAGGCACTTTTTATAGATCAGAGTTATGAACAATCTGTAAATTATGATATAATTAAATATATTAGACGGACCTTAAATTCACCAAAAAAATCGAAACCAAATTTTGCATTGAGTGTTGAAGACTCCTTTAAATATATTAGTGATCAATTAATATAACTAATATGAAATAACGTATCAAAATAATTTTAGTAAGTTATTTTGGAAGAGTTAAGCAGCATACAATTTACACTACGTCATCATTTAACAAATGTCGGTCATCTACTGAGTTTTGAAGTTTCAGAAAAAATTTTAGTTTATAATTTGTAAAATATATTTACCATTCAAATTAACTACGTATGAATATTATTTAATTGAGAGATGAGACAAAAATAACTCGGTATTTTGCGCTTCTCCAGAAGAGATATAAAAAAAGCCATAAAGATAGGCAAATTTGATTGGGCTATTTAAAAAAACGCAACTTTCTATATTGATTGGTTATTAAAAATACTACCGTACAACGTATTGACTTTTCGCCGAGTCATTTCAGCATAATAATGCACGTCAACATGGAGAAAAACTCCCACGTAGTTAGTCACAGTATACTTTGCAAATGTTTTAATTAAAAGTAGGAATCACCCGGGCTTGCTCTTTTGTGCGCGATTGTTCGCTGATCTGAAAAAACCGCAATCTCACCCTCACTAGTTACCACTATCCATACAAATATGTATTTGCATAGTCAGAAAATATTTAATTTGTTAATACATTAGTGGAAAAATGAGAAGCAAAATACCAGTTTTTAAGCAAACCTGTTTTTCTAAAATTGAACTATACATTAAAATTAAACATTGGGAATCTGTTGAAATACATAATACATCTTAACCATTTGACTGCTAAGGACTGCTAATCACGCTGCTTTTGATTATTAGCTACAACTGAGCTGGAGAATCAGCAGCTGGCAATCAGCTAGCTGATGAGTTGACATCTTCAGCGGACAAATCAGCATCTGAACAATAAATAGCCTCACGTGAAGAATTATTGAACTGTGTGCATTATTTCCTAGCATTCTCTCTTTTTGTTTTTTGGACTGAATTTACGATATTAATATCAGCTTTCTTCATTTTATTATACAAAACTCTCAATTTCTTCTCACTTTCACTTAATTCAGTTTTTTTCGTTACTTTGATATTTCAATCAGTGATAACCAGTCAAAATCAGAAAGTTCTGTTTTCATCACCAGCCGTTGGTAATCAGCTCAAGTGTCAACTCGGCATATAGGCTTTTTCTTTTATCTTTAAGAAGTAGAAACATTCAATGTATTAGCTAACACCAAAGGTGTTAAACATCTAATTAACTCTAAACAGTTTACATTTTTGTGTTAGTTGTCTCTGGTGTGAACGAAAAAACAAAAATATGTTTTGTATAATATGCTGACCTTTGTCCATTCAAGGATTTTTTGACATCCAGTGTGCATTAGTATTTTTTACTAGATGTTAAAGCTCGTATTATATCTGTCGGTACGGAAACCTATAGACTTGGTTTACAAAGCTTAAACGTGGAATTTACAAAAGGAATTGCAGAAATGTAACAGCCTCAGCCTCAGCTTAAAAATGGAATTAGTTTTTGCAGACTCAGAAAGATGGAACCTAGATTAGAATAGTAAATATATTAAAAAAATAAGAAAGTGCTTCATTGAAATAACCGTCCATAAAATGAATTTCAATTTTTTACTAACTTTTAGTGCTTCACACAAAAGAAATTGCCATGTGCCAAATAAAATTTCAAGGGATTTTTTGGCTTGAAGACTTGGAATTGATAGGAAGTTTTCTTTGAGAATGAAATTTGCAATTGTAGGGGCTTTGCCTTTGGTAAATAGTTACTAAAGTAATGTGTATAACTGTTTAATTAATGTTAATATATGTGAAATTATGATTTTTAAAATCTGAATTTAATTAATTATATTTAACATGTAATAATCGCGGTAGTGAACTAGTTCAATTTTTCCGTAATGCGATTAACTATAATTGTAGCATGTACACAGTCTAATTTTATTTAAGGGTCTCAGTGATTGATGAACCGATCGAGAAAAATAAAAGACTTTTTTATCAAGAAATTTTGTTGTGTCTTTTTTCGCTCTTTATTTATGTGTACACATTATTAGCTCGCATTAACAGTTTTGTTTAAATCCTATTATTAAATTTATTTTCATTATTCTCTCTGTATTACTTTTACGCCACCGGCGAAGTTGTGTTGTTGAGCTTTTCTGCTAGAAATTATCGTTGCGGCCAATTTTCAAATTCGATTGAGATTTTGAGATACCAGCTGCGTTTTTCTGGTGGCAAAGTACAGAGTTGTCATACATTAACCGGGTTAAATTAACACGATTATTTTATTTTATTTTATTCATTATTTATTTTCTTTAATTTGATTCAGTTTTATAGAATAGTTATTCACAGACATTTCTTCAATCTTTAAATAGAAATTGAAAATAATAACTACATCAATTCAGCGTGGACTCCAGTCGCTTCAAGCACCTCTTTCATTTGAAAATACTGCGATTGCGGCTACACTCTATGTCTTAATCCACGACGATATGATTTGCCGCGTTTCCTGATGCTGTCGAGATCCTTCTATAATAATTTAAAAAACGTGGTGAAATCATCATAATTTGTTGGACTTTATCTTACGATATTGTCGTATAATTTTATATTCATTCTTCTCCTATACTCACCAGTACCATTGATCAGAGTAATAACAGAAAGGCTAGTGAACTTCTAAGGCAGGCAGTGAACACTTTTTCTCGACTTTCTGCCAGCGATGTCTCGTCTGTTAGCATCCATCTTCTTCACTCTGTTCTGCGAGCAATAAGCACCTCACTAACAGCCTACTTTGGATTTGATTCGTTCTGTGGTGGACTGTAAAAGTTGAATCGAAATAAACATTATGTCATGTAACTCTTTCGACCGAGCGGAAAATATTATCATAGAACTTGTTGACTAAAACCGGACGAGACCCCTAGTCAACATGAGTTATATGACACAATTTCAAGTAAAGGTCGAAAAGTTTAACTCATTTCAATTTCCATGACACTACCCCAGTTCTTATAATCCTAGCAGGTTTATTTCCCGTTACATTACATTGCATAATTGATAGAAACTGTATTTAATTATCCGGTTCATATAGAGAATTCCAAAAGGCTCACTGCTCCTTTTTATCAAATTATTGGACATGTTACCGGGGCTCCACCGCTTATAAATTCATCGTATGTAGGCCGCACTGTCTTCAGCTGCGGATTGTCTTCGAGTGTACCTTTTCTCTGATATGTGACCCAAAATGCACTCCATCGGTACAAAATGAAAGTGAATTTTACCTTAAATCGTCCCGAAATATGACATTATAAATGTTAATAATAAATTAATAAATTTCTCATACTAGGAGAGTTTGTGTTTGTAGCAAATTCATATCACACTTTTAAGGTGCGCTCTATCGTGAAACACTTACTTTTTTATTAAGGATTTGTTCGACGTGAGCGGCAGCGATTGCTTGTTTATTGAACTGTCCGCTTTGGTTTACTTGCGTATAACACTTCTCTTTTTTCTCTGTTTGATTGCCTTTATAAGCTTTAATTAACCGAAATCTTTACTTCTTTCCGCCAGCGCAATATTTTACCAGTCTTAAAAAATTACGGTACAGTTCCTGGAAATGGCCGAACAAATAATTTCGCAAAATCATATTAAAGATTAGCGAAGTTCTTTTATAACAAAACAAGAAAAAATCCATGCATTAGTCGAACATCCGGTAATTATTTTGGTTAAAAATTAATAAGAAAATACTTGCACATTTTTTTATTTTCAGGAATAATTAGAAACTTTATACAAGTGAAGAAAACTCTA
This sequence comes from Dasypogon diadema, assembly GCA_006980735.1. Classification (NCBI taxonomy): domain Eukaryota; kingdom Metazoa; phylum Arthropoda; class Insecta; order Diptera; family Asilidae; genus Dasypogon; species Dasypogon diadema. The sequence continues at coordinate 29,361 of QYTT01085279.1, read as the reverse complement.
CGTATGATTTTCAAACGGGCGCAGTACGGTAAGTGAACTTTTAGTAAAAATATTTAGTTTTATTTACTCTAAATATTCCGTACGTTTTAAAGTTATTTTGAACTAATTTCACCTCAGCGCCTCCACCAAATAAGGTTCAGTGTAAAAGTGAACATTTCTCCATTCGCAAAGGCTTTCCGCTCACATATTTCATGTCTAAATTTGCTACAAAATACACAGTAAATGGTTAAACACTTAACAAATATTTGCGGAGATAATTGATCCCACACCCTTTCTGCCACCCTCTTACACTATATATACTGTATACCGGCATCCAAGCCAAAAGCCCTTGGCCGTTCCACAGAGTTGTTTGGCCTGAGCAAACTTTTATAAGGCATCGCTCCGACCCCAGGAGCAATCAACGTGAAATGGAAGTCGGGAAAGTAAAAGTTTAATGAGTGAAATGTTCGACTCGGGCTCGAACCTTGAAGCATCCCTAGATTTGTTCTTTTTCACACACGATTACATACTGGAAAATGAAAGCAAAGCAATCACTGCCTGCTTGAGGTGTTTTCGATTTTCAGGGTAATAGACCAGCTTTAATGTTAAGTCGCGGAAGAGCGCGGAATTCTTTAACGAAACAGCTCCTCTCCTTCCTTTGCTTCCAGCAATTGGGAAGATCCTCAGAAGCTGCTAGTAAATTGATTTCTGTTAACACCGTTATTTTCTTTTTCATAAATAATTTAAACTCTTCACTAAAACTATTTACTTTGGTCTCGATTGGATGTAGACATTTTATCAAGCAGAAACTTTTATTAACACAATTGGTGAAATTGTTGTGCACTTAGAACTTGAGTACCTAGCAAACCAATACTACTACACTCAATGACAGCACCACAGTTTGTAAGCCAAAGAAAGTTTCGAACTTTCAACAACAGAAAACAGTTTTGGGACAATTTTAGAATGGAAATGGAGTAAGTTCCGAGTCAAGGATCGCTATGACAAATCCACTACTATTATGTATTCTAGCTGTTCAGCTAGCGAATCTGTTGCAGCACAATGGCCAAGTGGAAACAAAACTGCTTGCAACCTAACTCAAAGTCCACTATGGCTAATTAACGAGTTTTGTCGCAAAAGATCAATTGTCTCATAATAAATTTGCCGGTAATATATCTAAAGCCCAAGCCCGGCCCGAGCAATCCTTGTGTCTTAATTTGTTCTTGGACATCATTTAGAACTGCTCGTGTGCAAATAATTATTGCGTGTTTGAAGAACAATTTTGCCGGCCCGAATCCCCCCTATGTACGAAGTGTTAACATCGGAGTTTGGAGCCGACAATATGTTGCACTTTCGGAGCACGTTACGATTAGCATTTGTAACAAATTGTGCATTTTATTTGCTTTGCCAACTTCATGCTACGACTGTTATTTTGTTCCACTAATCACCACGCCACCTTATCGCGGGCATGCAATCGGGCTGGCTCCGGAATTGCAATAAATTTTCGTCGGAAACTATGCCTAACTCGAAAAGGAGCCGGACTACTTATCAAATTTAAATCTGTACAAATTTCTAAAGAAGAAACAAAGTTATTTTCCAGCAGGAGAAAGAATTTTCTGTTTAGTAAGTTTACACTTAAAGTACCAGCGAAGAAGGAGCAGAATTTAATTAAGAAAGCCCCATACCGACTTCATTTGTGGGTTGTGGCACATTTCAAACACCGCAGACATATTGTGAGAACTCGTCACGTTTATAAAGGACTGCGTGATTTGTCGAAGTGTTTCTGACAGAAATGTTCAATTGGTGCGTTCACCTCATGAAAAAGTGCAAAAGCATCAGCTTTCCCCCCTTTCACTCGTTTCGGAAATCGTTGCCAGAAGTCGAGCAAAAAGGATGTAAGCTGTAAAAGGGATAAACACCGGCAGCTCCTTATGTTCAACCCCTCAACAAATTGTTGAATAAGCTCCTTGGGGTGAGATCTGGAGGTGTATGTGAATGTGATAAACATGAGGTGTTCATCTGATCTCTTACGTCTCCCACTCGAGCGTGTCAAACTGAGAAGGGTGCGGCGAGTGCCGACAATTTGATGGGGATCTAGCAGGGAGGGCACGCCTAACTAATCTATCGAAACACAAGCCTGAACGTACCTTGAGAAGAGTTTGTCCTGATTGTGCAGGGTCCGTGTTTGATTAATCGATGAAGTGAACAGGCATTCGTAGGTGTTGGTGCATGTGGTCCATTGCTGGGGCGGAAATGGACTGGACATGATAGGTCCAACCACCTGATTTCTGCTGTTGCACCAGGCATCACGTTCTCCGGCAGATACCTTCTCATTCTCGCGTTTTGTTAATTTACTCAATTAACCTCTGTCCACGTCTGATGTGTCTTTAGGGTTGTAACTCACTGCACGTGCCATAACCCCGGAAATACATGATGAGATAGGAAGTGGGTAATATTACTTCATAATTAGGGTTATTTGGGGTGCGCTCGTCATGGGACAGTGATTGTATTGTGGGAACGAACTTTACGCTTTCAAACTTTAACCTCTGTGTAAAAATCATAGATTTTCTTAAACACTTTATTTTTACTTATTATTTGGGAAGTTAGTTATATCCGTAGAAAACAGCCCTGTAGCCGAACCGGTATGTGTTTCTCGCTTCAACAATAACAGTTATACGTCTTTGTCCGATTCCACCAGCAGCAATATAAGCGTTTCCAAGGTTAGAAGTTTGGTCGACAAGGATTTCGACGAAAGATACAATAGAGCCAAATCCGCCACCTTGAGGATAGCTTAGAGTAGCGCGACTATTTTGAGGGTTGGGGTAGTTGAAGTTGTTGTTTCCTTGAGCAACAATTCTGTCACCTACAATTAAAAGAATTTCTTGATGAGTTTAAACTAGGCGACCACTCACATTCTTACGCTTACCGAAGACTCGTTGTCCATAGGTGTAGCGAATTTGGTTGAGAGGCTGAATGGCATCTACGGTCAGTGGAATCAACTCCAATTCGGAGTGCTTTGCTTCGAATGTCTCAATGTCATCAACAATTTGAACATCAGCCTCCAAAGGTAGAGCTTCAGGATGTTCCTGAGCTGAGCAGAAAGCCGCAGCAGCAAGGCACACTAATACGAGATAAGTACGGGACATTTTGTAACTCTTCCTCCACGAGATCCAAGTATCACTGAACTTCTTAGCACATCTATACAGTATTTATAGGAGAATTTAAGGAAATTTTCGATATCTCTTGTCACTGGAGTTGAATTTTAAGTGGTTTATTTTGAAGTTATCTTTTATCAGTTCTGTGGAACAACCTTTTCAAACGAAGTTGATTAATACAATAATTATTTACAGTGTTTCATAGTCACCGAATCAGACACTTGCTTCAAAAGTAATTAAAAGATAGTAAACATGAAATCAGCTCACAATGATTTGGGTGATAATGTGGCAAAGGTGATAAGAAACTGATAAAATGCTGCATATGACACTGACGTATCAATTTGACCATTTAGAAATTTCACTTTCTAAATTTCGGAGAAATTAATAAGTAAATTAAAATTAAATGGGAATTAGCTCTGGCAAAATCCTGATAACCAAATTGAGATAGAATAACACAATAACGACATTCCCGTTCTACCTTAAAAGCTGTACCCACTAAATGTCCACACATAGTATTGAGTATGAATATTCTATTGCTAGCAAAATGCTCGTATATCGGAAATTATTTACTAAAAAAGATATTTCAACGAATCCGGACGAATGAATTCAATAACTATTTCTGTACAAAAAAACTATTCAGTTGTCTTGTTGCCTTTTCTTATGTTTAAAAATAAATTTACGCCTGGTATAAAATAATACTGCTATGAATGCTTCTTCTTAGAAAAGTCAAAGAACTTCCTGTCCGTCTCATCAGATCTCTTAAGGAACTATACCTAATTAAAGTATAATCTTAGAGATGACAAATAGCACTTCCAGGAAATTTCATAGGTATATTTCAATAACACTTAATTGCCACTTTTACTCAACTGATTTATATGAGTACGTCGGGTAGATAAGTCGTGAGGAATTCTGATAATGAAGTGGTAGTCCAAAACGAAGCATTAGGCTGCTTCTTGTGTGATTTACCATTTTATCAGCGGAACATCCTCAACGAGCAAACAATCAAAATGCCCTCACCTTATTTATTAATTGTTTTATTTTTGCAATACCTAATTTGTTAAATAAGCCTACTTATTTCAATTATTTCTAAATTTCTACGGGTAACAGATGTGTGCTGTCAGTTGTATACGCATAGAGATTTTTAATTTATCCTATTAAATCTTCTACATTTTCCCTTTGTAATAATAAAAGAGAATTCAAAATGTGATGGACAATTCGTCCAAGTTTGTGTTTAAATTCGCAATATCGTGGTTTTGAAAGAAAGGTAAACCTTAAAGGAACATTTCAGTCAAAGATTGAGGATATCGGGCAGCGGACCAGAATATGAATAAATGGCCCATTATTAAATATAGAGACTCGGACATTTGTAAAAAACTCATTTACGAAAAGATTCACATATTCTTAGTTAAATTAGAGAATTCTTTGGTGTTATTCCCCACACAAACCATATACCCTGTGCTGTATTTATCTAAAAATTTCGCGAAATGTCCAAAGTTATGTATAAAAGTGTGCTTATACTGAATCCATATATGCATAATAAAGTTTACAGCACAGTAGAGAAAAGGACCAACATTTGATAATATACACAGATAATAATATACGGATATTATCTTGTTGCGAATGGGACGGAACAAATTTTCCATACCTTTTCTAAAGTAAGCAAATTTTCTAATCTAAAAAAAATTCTTTATAATTATAAATTGTGAAGCCACATAACTCTTTTTCATCCCCAACCTTACTTCACACAGGAGTTCCTCAAGGATCAATCCTTGGTCTTCTTTTATTCAGCTTATATATATAACAACCTGCCGCATATAGTCAATGTATATAGAAATGTCCTTTCAAACAATAGTATTTTGGAATATAGAGATTCTGTTAAAAGCTTGGTCGTGTCACTTAACTCCAGTTCAGTTGTTGTAACTATATCAGGGACTTGCTTAGGAGAAAATTAGCTATTGCTATCATTACCATGCATTTTACTTTTGGCCGTCTTGTCTTTGTCAAAGAAAGCTGTCAGTGGCATTTAATTTAGAAGGTTATTCGAAGTGCACACATCTCTTCTTGAAGCCAATTTATATAGCAACAACATGCATTTTTGCTGAAAACCTGAACGAGATGGTCTTACTGATTGACGATATGTGTAAGAAAGGAGCAAAGAATGAAGGGGAAAGAAAAATTCGGTTCCAGCAGGGAAATTGACATATTAGCCGTAAAATTTTGTTGGCATATGTTTTGTCTTTTTTCGTATTTTACCATGTTAACTTTATCTATCCCGCTCGCACTATTTCCTTACAATGTTGTAATAATATAAGTTGGCCTTTAGGCGGCATCGCTTCGTGGCACCTCGGTTGAAGTTTGAATATTATTATTTTAAGATTTTTTTTCTTTGAAAATATGTTTTTCAATATATTCTACAAAATCTCATAGATTTTAGAGCTCTATTATTCCATATCGTAATACATATCTCAGAGGTAAATTTCATTGGCGACGATGTTTTTTTTCTATTCATAAAATGATTACCAAAACCATAATTGCAAAGTTTCATTTCTGTTGATATTGATGTAATATTCAGATCTTATTGAAATGTACCCACTAATCTCATCATTGTGTTGTTTAGTAGAAGATTCAATAGTACATTTTCTTTTACATTTCACCATTTTTATGTATGATGAGTAAATGCCACAGTTTCTTCTTTTGCTTGCATTGGGAACATACTTAACTTAAAAATACTTTACTTAACTAATATTATTTTTTTTAATAAAAAGGCAACCGCCTTTTCTCTCTGTGGAAGATAATCTAATACATTCAAATATTATTCGAATTGCAAATTTTGCATTTTAAAATTTCCCGGATCTTTCTTTATTAGATAAAAATAATTTTTTTGAAACAATAAATTTACGAAATAGAATAGCTGGAAACAATCGAAACCAGCCTTCAGTTTTTCAGTTCCGCTTTCATTTTAATAATTGCTCCTACTTTTTATGTGAAAAAGTGGACACAACGAATGCTCATGTTCCGCGATAGCCATCTATTATACTTTCTTGTTTTAATTAATTCTAAAAGCACATTTCTACTCATTGATGGATCAACACAGAAGCAAAAAGGATAAAGTTGTTCCCAAGTATAAAGGAAATCAAACAGATAACCTTTTTGCTCCAGCTATTTGGGAAGGGTAAGAGCATCTATAGAAGGCTATAAGTGAAACAAAGTGCGCATATTCATCTGCTCCGAGTGAGAGTGCTGGGGGTTGCATGCACGTATACAATGGCAGAAATATAAACTCAGGTGCCTATGTACCAGTATTAATAATGCCAGTCCCACAGAAAAGAGCTTTCCTTCCGAATCAGAGTGCGCAATCGGAGAGTAAAAAACTCGTCAAAGTAAACAGGATACCAGAGGGGAGCTGAAACAACTAGTACAAGACTTCAAATTGCTCATCACCAAAAATATTGCTCCAATAGGAAATATGAGGGCGTGTCAACAAAACGATACAAATAATATCATCACCGGACTGTTAGGGGCATCATCGTATCACTTATGGAGTACTGAGGGAAGCACTTCCCGTTTTAACTGAATATAAATGTCCCGGAGGGTGAGTTTATGTGCTGCTCCAGTCCCATGTGGCTGGTATATTCAAAATGGGCATTGGTAGCAATATATGCAAATATGCGCTTAATAATATGTCCTTATTCATGAGATACCCATTCAAATCATATGATGCATGATGTAGGAATGTGCAACCAACGAATACACATTCTAGCTACTGGGTATTGACACTAGCGTACATAAAGATATGACCTGAAAAGGTAACGGGGGTAGATAGTCAACAGTGTGGAATTGAACTAAAATGATTACTTCGCATTTTGAAGCATTTCTTCTCTAGAATGCTTAAGTGTGAACAGATTGAAAGAGATTTGCCTGATTTTCCTCTGGAAAGCATGTCGTGGCTGTATAGTGGTTCAAATTTGCTTTTATAGATTTTTACAAGTGCGGTTTGTAGGTTATTGACTGCTACCAAGAGAGTGGTTGCTAGTATTATAGTTTAGACAGATTCATGGGAGCATGACAATTTTATTCAGTGCTCATATAGTCATTAAAATACAACAGCATTATGGTCCATTTGCCTTTAGAAATAGCAAAAAAGAGGATAACATTTAAACGTTTTTCATTATGTTATTATTTGTAAAAAAAAAAACAACTAGAAATCTCTTCATTGTCAGATTAAAAAAGACATTCTTAATTTTAAAAACCAGACGCAGTCCGTGTTCAATTAACTCCTCTGCTCCTTCACTTCAAAAATCTCAGTGGTAAGTAAAATATTTTGAGTACTGCTGTAAATTTCGTGGTAAAAAAAGTTCCCAAAAAGTCTCTATCAATTTTAAAACAGAAAAGAGGAGGCGAGGTTGACAAACAATGAAATCGAAAAAAATCTATTACTATAAAGACTGGAACATGAAAGTGGCATGAAAGGCTGCTAAGAGATTGCCGAGGCCTTTTCAAAATAAAAGTTATTGACCTAAAAGGGTGCAAAAAGCATGTCCATGTGAACAGAATAGTAGTTAGCAGTTTAACTTTGATAATGGCGGAAAGCATGGACAGTATATTCTGTGTATGTTCCATGTTGCGTTATTGAAAAAATAGGATAGGATGGACTTCTTAAAGTAGGACAAGATAACGCAGATATTTTGAGAATATATTTAATTATTAGTTGTAACAAAGAACAACAACAGTACAATAGCCATCTTATCTCCTGAGTACTGTTATTAATTGAAATTATACTTAACGTACTTACGTACATATTTCATGTGAATAAATGCATAAAATACGACTATTCAAAACAGTCATGGTGCGGCATCATTATACTCCAGCTGATGCAAGTAGTTACACTGGTTTTTATTTCGTTGCATAGAAAGTGTTCACGTTGAAGGTGTCTTTTATTAGAATGTGCATAAGCGGTAAAGCATCATAAATAAAGGGCTTCTTTCAATCTCAAGAAATATGCTGATGACGTCCTTATGTCGATACTAGTATACGCAAGTGAAACGAAGAGATATATATTGCGTACAAAAGGAATGTTGCTTAACGCTACACTGCCGTAACTAACTGAAATGAAGAGGTCGATATATAGCAAAAGTCCTGTATGCATGTAGGGATCTCATGTACACTCCAATTGTTCTCAGGTGTGAATAAGATGCGACATCCTTATTAAAAGGCCGTTCATGGCATACTTTCAGCATTCATACTTACTGAACTATAATAATTGATCCCTGTTAAGCAGACATGACTGGCTCTGAATGACACCCTCCTGCAGTATCGCTGCGCAAAAGTGTATTGCACGAACCACACATATTAAGCATCAAACATCATTTACAGCATTGAAGTCTTTATTTCTCCTTTGGATTCTTATAAACTCTATAAAATAAGTCTGAGCCAACAGCGCAGAGGGTGTGGATTTGCAGTATTCACCCAACATTAAGGACAACCAAGATTTTGAAAGGAATTACTTCCGAAGTATGTACAGTTCACTGATATCTGTGAAAACAATTTTAAAAGGAATTACTGTTTCCGGCTTTGAGTTTATCCTACCTTAATAATGTATATACCGAATAATTGATTTTTATAAACGGAATGGCGGCTCCCTACCTTAAGTACTTAAGAATCGTCGCAATTTTACTAATTGTAGATCTCGTGTGTATTGTTTATTCTTCTCAATGGTAACTTCTAGAAAAGAATTCGCAAATTTACTCATGAGTACTCTCTGGAGAATTTTCGTATTTAACTGTTTGTTCTGTTTCTGTATGTTTTAAATTAATTTTGAAATATTTGCAAGGGAAAAACCTACCTGGCTTCACTGAAAAAACCCGATTATAAAATTTTCATTATTTTGGAATTTCTGCAGCACATTAAATTTTTGTTGCTATTGATTGCATGTAAACATGAAACATAAGCATATTTTGTTATTTATAGCCTTGCATTTCCATCATCAATCAACACGCAATTTTTCCTTTATAGAATGCCATCCTAGCAGATTTGTTTTATTCTTTTATTTGCGTCTATATCAAGTTATGAGAAAATGTTATCTATAATGGGATCAGACATTTGAAAGTGCAATTTCATCATATAGCATACTCCACAGCTAAGACCTGTAGTTTCTTTTTTGTCAAGATCGCATCTGTCGTAAAGGCGTCTTCCTATCTCTTTGACACAATTGGCTGAAGGCTGAATTGAAGCAGGTACAACACGTTTCAGTTTACTGCATATAAGGACTCTAAATATTCGTTGATTTTCTGTTCCTTTTCTTTTTCCATGCATGTGGCTTTGTTAGCGCCGACTAACCTGTACATGAACCACAGTACATGTAAGAGAACGAGAAGTCCTTTAGGTATTTTAAAGAAATACACTGTACAAGTAATTAGATATCGCACTTAAATTATACCTACACAAGACAAATTCGGAAAAAAGACAACGCACTTCATACCAACGTGAAACCACACATCACTTAAGGGTTTCTTGAAAAATGCAAATCATAATTTGTTTTCTTAATTAAACTAACTAACTTCTACAAAAAAGGACGTGAATAGCGACTGACATTGAAGACTCGCCGGCAAACATCAAACGATTCCAAGAGCTCTCGATAGCTTTCGAGCTGATATGGATACCCAGTGAATCAGCGCGTCCTCCTCAGTTGAGTGCTGTAGTGCACGGAATATTGAGCACACATAACAAGGATTTAAAATTTGTGAATTGATTTACGACAATCTTCAATTCGTCTTCAAATGACGACATAAGTCTTCTCACGCTTCAGTAATTACGAGTGCAAGCGGTTACTGGCTAGAGATACCTTTGTCCCTACCTTCCTGTATACAAACACTCACGCTGTAGGGATATCGGACTTTTATAATGGCATCCACATTGTGCTGGAAATTAATTGCAGGCCCACTTGATTCCCCTGTCATGTTTATTATTAACTGCTGGGCTTGTCTTTCTAAGATGTCCTACTTCTTCTGGATGTGTAATTTTCATTGAACCTGGGGTGCGGTGGGGACCACGCAAACCCCATTAGTGTGTTTGTACGTGTGTTGACTTTTGACATCAAAGTGAAATGCAAATATTCCTGTCAACTCAAGAGGCTCCAGACTAACAGATCTCTTGATTTGAATATCTCAAATACTACAAAATCTAAAGAGGTACACTCATCTTTTCCATTAAAAATTAAAATTTAAACATCCTTAATTTACGGTGAATAAATTTTATATAATTTTCGTATGCACCTTCGCTAGAACTTTGGCACTGGTTTGAACTTCTTCCACCGTTTTGCATTTATTAATGAACGGAGCCATTTTGTTGGATTTACAGTGCACTTTTTTTAGTTACTTAATTAGATTAGTTTATTAACAATTCACATTACGCGGGTTATTTTTTAAATAAAATGAAAAATGGAGTGAGCATAATTATGTGCGATCATGATCGGCACGTTCTTCTGATCATAAGAAGCGACTGATTTAATAGGTAATACTCCCCCTTCCCCGGTTTTCTGCTGAAATAGCGTTCTTTATTGCGGAAAGAGATTTCTACTGCCGTATATCTATAGGAGAACTAAAAGTGAGAACACCATAAGCTTGCACATAACGGCTCCTAATTCGGTAACTGCTACTATTAGGATAGTTAAAAAATTGAAAAAATCTCAGGAAATATGGGGTGTGCCACAAGGTAGGCATTGGACTTCAGTGCGATTATGATACAGATGAGCTGAGTGCTGTTTTTACACCGCGGGCGTTCGTTGTCAGTATACGTTGCTCTTTCGTTATGTTGACGAATATAGGCAAAAGAAAAATTTTTGAATCATCATTTACTTTAATGAATTTCACATTTACGTACGGGAAAAATACGAAAGCTGTGACGTCATCTGGTATAGGTACATAATATAGATACAGTATCGTTTTAATTTTTGCAAAATTTTTTTTGTTTTCCAATTTTTATGGAAATAAAAGTAAGCATACTGGAAAATTTGTTTTGTGTTTTTTAACAAGCAGCCATTCAAGTATACTCACTACAAGGACTACATACGAACATGATTCCAACAGGCTTCAATGAGATAAAGCGCAGCGCCGTATTGCTCACAACTTTTAGTTCCTAATTGAATTAGGCAACTTGTAAAGTCTAGCAGATACTTAATAAAGTGAATTTGAGACAATTGGCCAAGTGCGCACCGGAACGTTGTTAAGACCTAATCTCCATGTAGAGTTACTTATGCAAGGGTGAGTTCACATTCGTCTTCTCCCCTTGTTGTTCTCGAATTAATTTAAAATTCCGATTTTTCATGTCGAATACACATTACTTGCACTGCTCTGAGGTCTTTACGTCTTTTGCGTTATTTCAGTTTCACGATGTCAATTGTAATGTCATCAGATAACTGAAACGAAGCATTAAAACCGTCGTAAAAAGGATTTATGCCACCCTCGCCACATCACAGAATTGATATGATTTTTATTCGAAGTGACAAGGTTATCGTGGTGCTTAAACAAATTGAGCGGAATCACGACGTGGGAAGAATTTACACCTGTCACTGGCACACAAACTTTTTCGTATGATCTCAGCTTTTAAGCACATATTATTTCTCTATTATGCAAATTTAAGGACTTAAGAAAAGAGAGAAGCCGAATAATAAAAGTCAGCCGGATTTGTGCCGACCTCGAAAGGTGGTATTTACAGCGACGGCTTCGAATACCACGAACAAAATAGGCTTTTATTCGGAACGTTTTCTTAAGTTTCACTTTAGATCAATATCAGTAGATTGCTTCAATCAATTTCAAATTAAATCAAGTTCAATTAATCCAGCGTTCCATTAAAAAGAAAATTAAGTAACAATTCGGAGTCTTTTCATATGAAACAACTTATAGAAAACGTACTTCATCCTTACACCTGTTTACCCATTTGCTAATTGCTGGATTTTTATGAATTCGATATTAAATTGAAGCTTTCCAATAAATAAAATTATATAACGCGTATTTGTTGTTATACCAGACTACAGACAGTGCGATAAAATGAATAGAATTTTAGTAAACAAAATAATTTATTCGTCCTTTAAATGCCGTGTTTGCCGTTGTTTTGGATTGAATAAAATACACATCTTTTCAACCGTATACAACTTTTAGCGTAGTTTTTTTTCTAATTAGGAAATCGCAAACGTGCTCTATTATATGCATCTAAGAAGACATTGTAGATCAACACATAAATGCGTTGTTATCCTGTCGTTCTGTTGTTGCAACAAATTTCTTATGACTTTCAATACTAAAGTTGAAAAAGTTAGCGGTGCATTATTTCAAAATTCTTAGTGTTCTGATAAAAGTTCCACAAAAGAAACAATAAAAAGCCGAAAAGAACAATAACATCAAAAATGGATAAAAACAACAAAATAGCTGTATTTAAGGGGACCTACCTATAAAATGGCTAGAATTGACAGATATCAATAAAAGTTAATTGAACTGTAAATTCTGAATCACTTTTTCGATAAACCGAAAATGTCGATTTTTAGCAATTTTTAAAATAATAGAACCAGCGTTTATTTCACTAAAATTTACGCCACTTATCGCCAAATCGTCACCATTGAAAAGCTGTGAGACAAAATATCCAAAGTGACGTCACAAAATGGCGATTTAAAACAAGAACCTGGCTAAACTTGTAATCTGTAAACCGTGTGCAATGACATTCTTTTATTTTGAGTATCCACGCATGCTGAAAGGATTTGTGGAAGGGACTATGCCATATTTTGAAAAGGATTTCTGGGGATCATCCAGAAGACTTTAATTGGTTAGAACTTAACGGCATTTAATTAATAGCATTGTGAATTTGGGTTTCCAATGATTTCAACGAAATGAAAGGCGAATGCTTTTAGTTTCCTTTTTTACATTTCTTGCAAACAAAAACCGATTTTTAAGAATATTTTCTTATAGTAATCAAACGATATGAAATCAATCATCTAAGAATATCTAATGAAGCAGGTATATATGTAATTTCCGCGTATTTTCACATATACAACTGTGGAACTTGAGCAAGTGAAATATTTTTCACTTCTTTTAAAATAAAATTTGCAGCAAGTTCATTTATTACATTGCGTATTGGATTTTATTTTTTATATTCCACCGGCATATACCAATGCTAACAACAAATCACCACCACCTTTGTCAGTGACACTACTTTTATATGTAAAATTTGGAACACAGTGATTAAAAGTCGATATATTCTCGTAACATTGATTGCAGAAAAAGAGTGAAGTTATTTAGTTAGTTAAGTATTTAGCTTCTCATATTGAAATGTCTCTGCTTATCTACATTTACAAAATGATGTATTCACAATTAATATTGTGATGAACTTTTCAATTAATGTGGAATGTTTACGCCTTTTAAATACAACTCTGTAACCAACATTATCACGGATAAATAAGAAGAAAAGCCTGTGACAAGAATTTACGTACTTTGCCCTCAGCATTATTTGTGCAATGGTAATTTCACAACTTCCTCAATAAAGAATAGGGGGGCGGTGGTATATGTTCCGTATCAAATGCACACATTACCGAATTGATAAGTTTTCTGCTGAAATGGAATTTCCCCGAATCACTATGTTCATTGAATCTTGTTGCTAAAGATAAATTTAATTCATCAGTGTTTATGTAGCAAGAAGTTTAAATGTCTCTCATACTTTTGTGTTGAAGTTCATGCCAATCTACGCCCTGACGATGTTGCAGGAAGTCTGTAACCGAAAACTGAACTGCGTTAGCCTGATTTCTCGAATAGAAGAAAAAAAAGTCCATTAATCAGAATAATTTATTTATTTAACCTAAAGATCTATTTCAATTCATTTTGTCACTTTACATTCAAACAACTTTCGGAATGTACAACAACAGTAATGGACATATAGAGAGAGTCCGGGTGTTATTTACATAGTTACAACTAAAATCTTAAGTAGAGGTACAGTACTAAAAGAATTGTTTACTTCTATTCAACACGATCGAAATAAAACTTTATTGCACACGCGACGAGAGCCTTTTCCTCTAAAATTTTGAAATTCCAAAAGCTAGAGATGCTTGTAAAGTTTTCCAGGACTGAAGTCGGTCAGAATATCGGAACTTCATCCAAAAAACGTGGGTGGATCTAAAAGGCAATCAATCAATCGATCAAAATACTTTTCTGCGGAATGGGATCCGAGTAATATCGTTGTCAAAAAACTTTTGCTATAAATGGAGCATTATCGATTCGCTGACTGCCAGCAGCTAAATGCATAAAAGAACTCGAATACTCGGACCGCAGAGAGGTGACGTTACCTTGGTGGAAGCTGGACACAGCTGTGGCATGCCACGCGGTTGCGGCTGTTGTACTACTGCCCGCGGTGATTGAAGAGGAGCCGGAAGAACTGGCTCCAGGCAGCGATTGTCTATGACTAGATGTGCTTGCACTAATCTCGTGCAATTTTCGCATGTGTTTCTTCAAATCGAAGTTTCTGCAAAATCCTTTGGCGCATATCTTGCAAGTAAAGGGTTTCTTGTCGTTATGCGTGTGCATGTGGAACGTCAAGTTGTAGATTTGATGGAAAGCCTTGTTGCAGATGTTGCACTTGTAGGCCTTTTCGCCGCTGTGTGTGAGTTTGTGGTTTTTATAGTTGCCTTTCTGATGGAACCCTTTGCCGCAGTACTCGCAGACGAAAGGCTTGTAACCAGCATGAATTCTCGTGTGTGTGTTGAGGGTGGATGATCGATTAAATGCTTTTCCACAGGTGTGGCATTTATGGGGTTTTTCGGAGGTGTGGATAATTTTGTGTCTGCAAAGTGTTGATGCTTGACGGAAACCCTTTCCACATATCTTGCATACGAATGGTCTTGCTCCAGTGTGCACTGGCATATGTCGCGTCAAGTTGTAATGCGCATTGAAGACCTTTCCACACTCTAGACAAGAGAATGTCTTTTGCTTCGTGGCAGAATTTGCAGAATTATTGGCGGAGGGTGAAAGGGTGCAGGAAAGCCGCTTAGAATCGCCATTGGGCGATTTATCACTTCCAGGTGTGCTTTGCATCGCATGTTTCTCCAAGTTTGTTGTCAAACTTCTGCGCGTTTGAGGACTTTGTAAGTGATGGTTCAAGGAAGCATTTAGAGTTGTAAGCTGAAGTGCACTCGCGGTAGTGGTTGCGCCAAGAAGCGAAGCTGCACTCGGATGCTGGGTTAAGGCTGCATATTGGGCGGCTGCAGCTGCACACATCAATTGGCCAGGATAATAAAGGAGAGGATACTGGGTAAGCAATTCCTGATGGCGACTGTTAACGAATTGATGCATCGAACTGGAAGAAGGTACATACTTCTTGAAAGCCGAGTCATAAGTACCACCTTCACTGTCAATATCTGGCGAACTGCCCCTTTCTTCTCTCTGCATTAGATTAACCAAATTAGGACTGGTGGATCGCTCTGGACTTTTTTCATCTGGTTCCATAATTTTCGCAATTGAAAATTTTAAGGGGCAAGACCTCTGGTTGATAGGCTTCAAAGATTCTAAGGACTCAGAACTAATATTTGTAGCTGTTTGGTTCGCAGCTGATTCCATTGTTGGACTCTTTGATGGAGGCATCGTTGCTAGCGTACCAGGAGGACTGCACGGTTGCATGCCACGGGGACTCTGCAAAGAAAAAAGAAAACCATTCATAAGACAATAGCTCAACCGGCAGTCTTCCAAAAACATTTAAATAAACCCAACAGGACCTTCAATTAAGTCCGTACTGTAGTACTTTGTTTGTCAGAATAGATTCAGATCCAGTCAAGTATAATTAATTAACCACGATATGTCGATTCCGACCAAAAATGTGTTAAGCCCCCTTTTAATTGTCATATTAAACACAAATCAGGCGCACTGAACATATTTCGCTTCTCCACTCCAGCAGAAAAGTTGTAAACAGAACAATTTTAAGAACGCCTGATTGTTTTTAACCCTTTGTGGTTGCTCTTCATGTTTTGTTCCCGTAATAGAAAGGAAAAAGTCACACCCTTTAATCTGAACAGATTGGTTCTGCTCCTCTAGTCAAGAAGAGAAGTAATTGAAGTTTTGAATTTTCCCCGGTGCAAAAATTTTTTCCGCTGAATCAAAACCTAACCCTTTAACATCTTGGCAAGCTACACTTTTATCGTTTTTCCTAAATGTTAGTTCTTTACGCCATAAAAATTATTTTTTTCTTGAGTGGGCCCTT
The DNA here is from genome assembly GCA_006980735.1 of Dasypogon diadema. Lineage (NCBI taxonomy): Eukaryota > Metazoa > Arthropoda > Insecta > Diptera > Asilidae > Dasypogon > Dasypogon diadema. The sequence continues at coordinate 13,006 of QYTT01085279.1, read as the reverse complement.
CATCCTTCTGGGGTTTGAATAATTGTTTTGTACTCGGAAATAAAAATATTTTCCAAAACAAATCCTTCGGAGGTGCGCTAAAGGTACAATTGTAATTCGCGAGTGCTGCGCAGACGATATTGATAGGTTCGTAATTAAAGTCGTTTGCCAGTTGATTACGTCTTTTATTAGAACAAGCAAACTCATATGCGCTCGAATTAAGGAACTTCACAGCTTCCTGCAATGAAAGCAGCAATTTATAGAGGAGGCGAATGAAAACTAGATGCTTTGGAAATTAGAAACTTATTTAGCTAGACTGTGATCTACCACAAAATTTATTGTGTTCGGCAAAATTTTTCGTTTAGACAATATGAAAAGAAGGCAAACAATTCCAAACTTAGGAGAGTATGTACAAACGTACCCATCGACGCTTATTAATTTATTTAATTAATGAAAATAATATTCTTTACTTCAACTAATG
>QYTT01085279.1:0-10835 GCA_006980735.1 Dasypogon diadema | reverse complement strand
TTCCTGCAATGAAAGCAGCAATTTATAGAGGAGGCGAATGAAAACTAGATGCTTTGGAAATTAGAAACTTATTTAGCTAGACTGTGATCTACCACAAAATTTATTGTGTTCGGCAAAATTTTTCGTTTAGACAATATGAAAAGAAGGCAAACAATTCCAAACTTAGGAGAGTATGTACAAACGTACCCATCGACGCTTATTAATTTATTTAATTAATGAAAATAATATTCTTTACTTCAACTAATGTTATACAGACAATGAAAGCAAATTCACAATAAATTTAAATGAAATTTGAAGCTAACGTTATGGCATTTTCTGCATCATCTTAAAATAAATCGACCTCTACTTTACATGCAGATGTTCTACATGAAACTGTCTTCAGTTGAATGTATGAATTTTTTCGGTTTTTAATATTTACTACTTTTTAGCTTAGCTTTCATTCATTCAGCCTATCATTCTTTGACACAATGTGCACCTACACTTTTCATTTCAACAAATTTTTATTACTTAGTTTCCACACGCTTAACTAAAATTACATTACTATAGATTAGGGAAGCTTTTATTTCCTTTTTCATCATGTGACAAACGTTCTTCAATAAATAAAATTCCTGATTTTTGTCCCATATATGCATATTTACATTTCAAAAAATCAGATGTGAGCAATGCATTGGCAAAAAAATAAATTCGAAAAGAACACGTTTTTGCACTTCTACATAGATCTTCCCCTTAAGCAAGATTTGGCATCTATTATATAAAAGATCTCTTGTAAATTATCTCCCATTGAACCCCAAGAAATCAAAATATACTGTAATATCTGAGGCTTTCTTCACCTAAATTTCCCTAAGCAAAATAATCACATGAATTCTATAATCAAAGCGATCTATAATAAAAAATTCAATTTATTTCGTTTTATTGTATTGTAAGATATAGTCACAAAAGTTATGGAAATTGTTAACAACGTTTACAAGAATAAATCTAAATGACGACTAAACACATAGATAACATCAAAAAATTATTAAATTAAGAACTTATTGAGAGCACATTCTGATTCCGATAATTGTTCTAATACTTTTTATAGTTATAGGAACATGTGTATCTTTTATGTGAAATGCTACGCATTAAATGCAATCACATTCAATGTGAACAACATTGTTCTTTCGATATAGCAGTCAAATGATAAAGTCTGAGAAAATGAAACGAAAATGTAACAAATTTTCCAAAAAAACAACTACGAAATACCACTTGGCACTTTGCCGAAATCGACTTTCGACATTTCATTCTAAAGTATGAAGTGTAAACAAAGTAAATTCACTACGCACATTTCGCAATTTTTCAAGTATTCAGTAGGATATTACTTTTTAATGTATTGTCTAAGCTTAGGGGACAACCCTATGGGAGCCACAATTTCTGTGCAACATCCCAGTGGCTTTGCAAGTACAATTCTCGTCAATAGAATTGCCTCAACCACTGTTACCCGATAAATCGCCGTGAGTAAATTTACAGATATGCGCCTCAGTCCGCTCGGCCACCGGCGAGCAAAATAGAATTCGTGTAGATCATATTGGAGCAATATGTTTTCTTACAAGTCACAATGATATCTAATTTATATCTCAGTATTAATAAATATAGAGAACTGTTTTTATTCAATCCATCACTGTGTCATGTGCACTTTTTCACAGATAAATACCGACTGAAATAATGTGTCTTCGCCTTATAAATAATATAAGAATTCAAATACAATTTTGAAGAGAAATTTGAAATTAATTTCACCAATCAATTTTCTAGTAATTTGCGTTTCAAACTAGGATATCTTGGACGATCCAAATTCTATAATCCCATCTGCTTTTATGCTTTTGAGTCAGTAAGATTCACGTGCAATTCTTGTCACGTTGTACAAAAATATTGCTTTAAAAATATTGTTATAATTTAAAACATGTTAAATTAGTTTAGAATGTTAACTAGGTGAGATTTTTAAATGTACTTGTCTTGATTTTTCAAGACCTCATCGAATTCAGAGCAAAGCAATACTTATAATAACGATGCGAACTTTGACTTCTTCAAGAATATACCAAAATAATATAAAAGCGCTTTTAATTTTAGCAAAAATTTACGTACAAAATAAACCATGGCAACTGGAATCCAAAATTTTTCCGATTTGTAGGGTAGTGCGGCACGACGTTCACGAGAGTAAAGCAAATGAAACACTTGACAAACACCGAAAACAATCACAGCACCAGGTGAGTAGCCAGAGTCTCGAGCACTTCACTAAAGCGTCACTGTCACAATTGGTAACATTGAAAAGTGCAAGTAAGAATGAGGGATGAACAAGAAGCTCGACCAGCGACCATCACACTAACAGGGTGAAGATCGAAATGAGCTCAAGTTGATATCCACTGCGATAGAAACAGGCAGGAGTATGCCTGCTGATGAGCAGCAGAGGAGGGCAGGTCGTTCGTAAAAGTCCTTATTCCCGCCCTATGTTACAATGCTGTCGATGTGTTGGATGGTGACGTGTAAGGAACAGCAGCAGGGTTTGCTAGTCAAATACAAATATTTGGTATATAACCTGCCATTCCTGGGAACATACCCTTGTGCTTCTCACCTCACTGTAGGGGCAAGGTGTGGACCAGGGTGCGACAGAACGGCGAATAGGAGAAAAGACATCATATCAGCAGAATCGGGTGCTATGAATGCTACAGTCACTGTCTTAAACACTAAGGGCTTTTAGCAAATAATTTCCATCTAGGAACTCGTTTAGAAGAGAACTGCGGGTGATTCCATTTATCCTTTCAGCCGGGTTACCAGCTGCGCTGTGCGCTCCTCGAAAAGGTACTGGTTACATTAGGTGTAAAAGGGACAGGCAAGTTGACCTAATTTTATCTTTACGGGTCATAACAACCTAGTGCTATCAAGCAAAAACCTATTTTTACATTCATTACAATGATGGTATCAAAATGTGAGTCTGAATTGAAATTATTGAGCTCTTTTATAGTTAACTTTAACTATTATGTTGTTCCCTGAGGGAAGTTCACTTTTATGTAGTGTGGGCTCGGTCTTTCTATGTTTAGATGCAAGTCTCTGATTCCTACTCGTAGTGTTCTTTGTCAGGATTTCGTTCCTGAAGGTAAAAAATCCCCTTGGACGTCACTCTGGTGGTTACGTTCACCCATCAGTTTGTCATAGATATCGTGTACCTGATGCCTTGTTTAAAGACTTTACTCTTCTAAAAACATAATTTTCGTACCCTTAAAGCTTTGGATTTGTTTTTTAATCTTGTGGCCACATCGAGTGGGAAATCCAGTTAAAGCTCTTATTTATAAGGATAGTAAAGAATTCTTCTAGCTCTAAAAGTGGTACTAAAACCTTGACTACATTTCTTGAAAGCACATTCATTTCGTTCAACATGGGTTTTCCCCTTTTTTGTAATTATTTGTTAAAGATGTGCTCATCAGTTTTGTATTATTTTGATTGATTTTATGTGAACTTTTAAACCAGATTGTGGCCTCTGATTCTTAACTCCAGCAATATGTTCATTAGATACCGTGGGTTTCGAATTGTTATCTTGACAGGATGAATTACAATGATCTAGGATATATTAATTCACCAGGATTGACAAATTTTAGATTTTCTTACCCCATTAATATAATATTAATACTAAGCTTTTCCACACAAGGACAAACCCTTCTTGTGCTTTTTTATTTGAATTAAATATTTGTTTAAAATCTTATTCTCCAAATGAACTAATGATCATCAGAATCAAAACAATTACATTTGCTTTTTTCTACGAAAATATCATTTTTTACCCTTATTTTCGTTCTTTCGAATTAAGTGCTAACTTGACAGTGCTTATCAATTATAGCATGTTTTGTATCGAGCTCATGATGATGTTTTAAGTAATTGTAACGTATGGCTCGGTAGCGTTAGTCCTACGTCCAAACAATATAACAAAAGAAAGAGCAAGGAGGAGAGCTCTGAGTTCTATTAATTTGTGTCTATATGACCTTAAGAGAATCGCCATATTATGATGATCAGTTAAAACTTCCTCTCAATATTTATCAGGACCAAAAATTCAAATTCGACTTTTACACTGACGACCATAAGGGTAAGTAACGGTCAATTTGAGAAGTGGATGGATCAAGCCAAACTCCACACAATAGCTTTTTTGCATGATAACTTAGAATCGTAAAAGTAAAAACCTCAAAAGTAAAATTATTCTAATGGTTGCTTAGCTTTTCTTCAAATTAGGGTTGTAACTGCAGTTGTTCTTCAAAATAAAGAGATACCGTGAAATGAGACAACATTGGCAGGCGGGATAACTTTGGCAAACCATGAGCAGATTTACATACGAATCAGCCTATAAAATCTTCGGCGATGATCTAATGCTTTTCAGATATTACCTATTATTAACTACTGCTTAACCAAAATTTTAATTGGTTCAGAGATTAACTGGGTACTTAACTGAGTACTCATCTATCAAGCTTCTTAAACATCTGCTCTTAATATCTTGCCACATTTGCGCACAATATAGTGGACGTTATGTTCAAACGATGGAGAAAACATTCAGGCAAAGCCTCAGAATTTCATCCACACTTCCATATGCCCTTCATCTATATCCGATTTAGGCCGGAACACAATTGCGGTGTTTTCTTCTTTACAAATGTAATCTTTAAATAAGAACATTAATCTGATTCAGCAGGACATAATAGCAGCGCAATGTAACAAACGTTCATACATGAGTAAACAACATGATTCCATAATGATCGACATATTCTGGTTCAAAGGTTTAAGGGATTACCGACACAGATTAGGGATGTTTCTAGGTGAAACGATTCTTTTCCAGCTCTTCGGCTTGCTTCTTATGTCCGAATAGCCTTTATTCTCACAAGTATAAACAGATTATCTGCCCACCGATTTACTTTAGTTTATTTTCGGCAAATAATCCCTAAAAATTGCTTTATTAAAAGGTTAAGGTTTAGGTCACACTCCAACACATTATCCTCTTCAGATATTCTCAAAGAACTGAAAGATTGGCCGGTTCATAGATTACTTAGAAGAAAAATATTTCAGAATTTGTTGCAGACAATGTGGTCTTGGTCCCACAGTACGTCTTTGTATAATACCATCCTTGGAGAGGAAAATAATTGAAAATTCCTATAATTTGCCATGAGCTGGGGAACATATCAGTCCCGTCTTTAGGTCTTTGTATTCTTAGCACAAATTATCGGTATGGAGAATGAAGTTCTTCACGAATGAAAATGTTTTGACCAATTCGACTTAAAATCAAAATAGCCACTTATCGTACTACTCAAACCTTTGGGACATATTTTTGAAAATTCTTTTATTAGAAATTTGGAAACTGGCAGATGTTTTATGGGTGAGATGTTTTCTATTTCTTAGCACAGCAAACTGAAAGATAATTATTTCAGTTTATTAAGGCTACACGATTCATACACTATTATAACAAATATTTATTGCAGTTTTAATGAAACGTTTAGAAAATACTACATCCGATTTTATTTGGATAATAATTATAGTTTTGCAAGAAAGGTCAATACTGCACAATTAGCCCCATGGATGAGGTAAATTGGGCAACGACAAGAGTTGACGTTGCTGAATTGCAGGAATATTTAACAAAACTCAATTAAGATAGTGATCTTATTTGAGCAAAACGGGATACTATTTTCATTAGAACGTGGAAAAGCTTGAATCTGAATTGAAGTTTAAATTGAAAATAGATGAAATACATTAAAAGATTAGCACTTGCGCGATTTTTATTTGATTTAATTCATTTAAGTATCGCTCCCTTGGCTAGTAGCAACTGGCGTACTACCACTGAGTTTTCCTTTTTGTGGCTTTATTTTCCTCGTACCATAAATTGTCGGACAGCGCATAGTTTCTGTGATATTGCGATTGCTCAACTAGCCCCGCTCTACCCTACTTTCTAAATAGTTGCAGATATGTTAATGTTAGCATCAAAAATAAGGAGTATACTTTAGATGCGAAGATGCTACATTATTCGCGGCAGGTTTGCGCCAGTTTGGTTTTTACTTTTCTATACTCTAATTTGAAGAAAGTGTCCAAGTAGAAAATTAACCAACGAATTTCTTTATCCATATAAGGAAGACTTAAAGTTTTCAAGATTCACACAACTTTTATATATTTCATACAAAAAAGTGCCAAAGAATTCTTTTGGGATCTAGAGGCCTAAATCCTTGGCTCAGGTAGGTTTCAGAATTGAATGATTCACATATCCTATTATTTCGAATTTTCTACAATCCTTAGTCCTTGACAAATAAATCTCAGCCTGTTAAACTTAAATTGCCTTAATGTTTCGTTAATTACATAAGTTTTACGAATCTGCAATACCTGACAAAACCCAGAAAAACATCAGTAAATATGGTTCTTATAACCACAACCCACAGTATCTCTCTTTAATAAGTAATGACATTCTGCCATTTCCAGCTGCAAAAGTTCAATTTTAAATTTTAAAACCAGGCACTGGAAGTAGTACTTAACATTCAATCACTTTAATCCCATCCTTAAACAACTTACCAACCCCAAGTCGGCGCATTGTCTGTGGATTCTAATCGGGTTGTTTGTGACATTTGTACGTTTGTGGCCGATGTAAAAGGGACTAAGAAGCAGGACCCTTCCAAAGTTATAACAATAGCTGAGGGTGTAAACTGTCTTAGGGAGCCCACAGTGAAGCCTTCTAAATCCACAAACATACAAATTAAAGACCTCCGAAAACCAGATTTTCTAAGTAATTGGCTCCTTGAACGTTTGTCATATTTCCGGACATCGGAAATCACCGTATCATAATCAATGTCAACATTAAACACCCTCCGTTACCGGAAGACAAAATTATTATCCTATTTAGAATTGGGAGCCTTCCCTGCACTCGAACTTCATCCGACGTTTGATAGAGATATAACAAGCAGCAGGCAATCGATGGTGTTGGGCGTTTGCAGAAGACATTCAGCAAGAAGCAAAAGAGGAAATGAAGTCGTCATCAAAATAGTAGCAGATGGGACAGTGCGAGTGTCGAAAAGAGTCTCCGAACACAGTAGGGTGAATCCATTTCTGGTAGCGTCAAGTTCTCTCCCACAATTTTCATTCACACAGTTAATAGCCACAAATTGAACGCCGCTTCTGACACACGCCCTAATGACTTATGGCTGATTGAATACTTTTTATGTGCGGCAAACCAGCTTAGAAACAGAACTTAAATAGTTTGGTTTTTGGTACTTTATCAATCCCTTATTTCCGGTTTTCTTACAAATTTCATTTCTGATGGCGTTGTAATTATAGGCAGACGAAAAGGCACTTGTTGAACGGTATAGACAGTTCTTAAATTATGTGGCGTAACAAAAGGATAAAAGTAATTTATCATTAATGCTCTCACAATTGGATCTTAGTGAGAAATTTAAATTCTATTTGGAGAACATAAACACAGCTTTCTATCCACCAGTGATGCTTGGATATGTGCAAAAATTCGATCCGTTTTCTCAAACATATTTCAACTTCAGTTTTAAAATATGTTTATTTACAACTACTTTAATATATAGTCTCCACTTAATTCTATAGCCCAATGTCTGTAAGTTTTTCAATGCCCCTTTCATAGAAATCCCCCCTTCGTCCATCGAAAAACCGAACTTATTCATTTTCATAATCCGCCAACATCCTTCGGGTGGTGATCGCCGTATTTGGTTTGCGTTATCCTGGTAAAAGAAGTGTCCGCCGCGATTAATGAAAACCGGACGCTTATCCAAAAGAGCCACTCGAAGCCTCTCCAGCTGCTGAAAATAAATCTCTGCAGTAAGCGTCACGTTCAACGACAGAAGCTTCCAATGGATAATTCCGCGACAGTCCCACCAATCCGACAGTAAGACTTTGCGTGAATTACGTCTTCCTATCTACGCTAATGGGGGAATCCCAACTGATCGACTGTCTGTTGTCTTTTCGGCATATGGTACAGGATCAGGATCCACTTTTGTCTCTAGTTTGCTCGTGTACGCAAAATTCCACAAACATATTCACAAATCTCAACCTCTGTTTCAATTTACTCAAACTCTAACTCAATCCCGGGTCAACTATGCATGGAAACGCAGTAATAAATGTCTTATATGTACTTCTTCTCTTTTGTGTTAAAAACAAGGTTATTGGAACAAAACGTGACAGTTTGTATTTATAGTGTGGTCTTTGGGCTACCTAACACATACCTGTCACCAACCCGACTCAACATATGACGCCGTGAAAGGGGTTTACTTGTATATATGGGAAAAAAGGACAGAACTCTTGCACATAATATACCCAATACTTAGAATATTGCTCATTTCTTAAAACAATTTGTTAGCTTTTCATTACTTTCTAAACATACATAGTTAAATCGACATTAATTGGAACATCACTTGCCACCTTATATCGAGATTTCGACCAAATCCATACTCATTCAAAACAGGCCAGCAGGAATACAACAGAATATATAACACAAAAATCTCGTAAACGATCTTCCATTGTTTTCAGGACCTTCGAGGTTTTTGGGTGATATTCATTCTGAAAACCTGTCGGTAAAACTTAATAAAGCTAGCTCTTTTAGGTTTAGTAGAGTTGACAGTTGATCTGAGATGATTGATCCCGGTCTGACCTGTCCATTCCAAAGTGTTTTTTGGCAGCTCAGAACTTACGCAGAACTTATTCAGGAATACAGAATTGCGACGAAAAACGCACTTCTTGAATTTCATTCAAAGAGCCTAATTTTCATAAATTTGTGTTGTTTTTTTTTATAATATTGATTATTGGAGAGAAGACATGTTGGACATATTATTTTGAGTTTTATTTATAAGTATTATTTATGATTTTTAACAATAAAACTCAGACATGATCTTTATATTTGAGTGGGAAGAATAACACCCTTTAATAATTACTAATAAGTATAAAAAATATATTAATAGATAATAATTATATATTGATTTTTATTTTTTAATTACCATTCTGAAATTCCTTCATCCTTCATATAATGAAAAATGACAAGAAATATATGTTTCATAGTTAAATACCAAGCGACTTGCAAACCTTTTACTAAATGATTTTTTCATCCAATAAATGAGAAATAATCATCGTTTTCGGTCCTTGTTAGAGATTTCAAAAAATTTGATCACTTCCTTCACCTTCTGCTTGGTTTTAGTATAAACGCCCTTTTGTTCAAAGTTAATACTAATCATTTAATTAACTGGTATAAAAATTCTCCTACATTTGACCAAACTAGTCAACTGAAGTGAGCACTTGATTCACTAACACTTGAAAAACCTTTTCGAGGGCAAGAAATAGTTGCTACATCTATAGATATTTACAGATGCTCGTCGTATTCATTTCCCTCATTCATCTTGGATGCTGCGAGGAGATCCCTCAGTCCTTTCCTGCTATTGTCGATTCAATTTTCGAATGTAAATATTGATTTTCATGTACATACTTTTGTATTTTTTCTGCAGCAAACAAGGTCATGAATAGAAATAATTTCAACCACTAGTTGGATTATTGGTTCACAGCCGTTTAAGAAGAATGCTATGATCTCGGATAAGAGATGATGAGATATAGATGACAGGATCAAAGAAGCATATCTTCCTTTCCCAATTATGTTGTTTGTTTGCTGATGGTTTCAAAGGTTAATTTCGTAGTGCTTCCCTTTAGCGATTCAAACCTTTTTGGTGGTATCACGACTATTTTAAGGTTATGGGAGGGAACCACTTCAGCTGCACATGTAGCTATCGTGGGTTAACGTATAGGACTTGAAAGTTTACCATTAGGATTTAACTGGCCTCTTCGACAGCTGTTCGTTTTAAAAAGTTGCAACAGTAAAGAAATCTTGTTTAGTCCAATTAAATGCTGCCCTCAAATCATTTCCTTATTTTTGGGACAATTTTATTATTTTTTTAATGAAAAGTGAGCAACTAGATATTACAAGCCTAAAATAAACTTGCACCTTCTGCAATTATACGTGGTAACGCCTGAAATTATCACCTCTTTTTACTAAGTCTGATTGACACAAATTAAGTGATCACTTAACCTGTTGATCAGAATCTCAAACCACAAACTCCCCGCGTTTAAAAGTAATATGTCGTTTCCGTTCATAAAATTATTTTAGAAGTTTACTTATGTTTACCATGACAGTAATGAAAGTCGAAAACCGCTTTGCTTCTGATTGATATGGGTCAGACACGCGAACTAGATGTGCGTAATTAATCACGCAACAAGGCCGACGGCTATCACCACCAAGTAAGGGTGCATTTCTCGCCTCTGCTGTTATAGTAACTTTCACCTCCACCCCTGCAGTTTCCTAGAAATTGATACGTCACGATTGTGACTCGTATCTGAAATTAAGATCTGCCCACTTGGCATGCCACGGCGTTAGTGAGACATGAACTTAACTCTGAAGTGTCTAACATGAGTCCTTTGTGAAATCACTGAAGTGGAGAGCACTTTATGTCTAGATGCATTAGCATAATTATCTGTATCGATTAAAAGTACGCGAACGAAACGTTAAATATTTGTTGCTCAATTCGGCACCCGTGCCAAATCGATTACCAGTCATGCCCTTTACAGTAGCTCCCCAAAATGCAGTTAATCAAATCAGCACACATTATCTCCGAAGGCTTAATACATGAGGCGATCAAACGTGCCTATTACGTGGCATCGCCATCACGAGGACAATCTTTCAACTGCTCAAGTAGATCGAATTTCAAAAGCAAGTGGTTTGAAAATTTTTATTTCACCATTATCCTCCGAATGCCGTGATTAAAATTGGTTGTGGAAGTTGAGATAAAGCATGAAAGCTG
>QYTT01085276.1:11805-25772 GCA_006980735.1 Dasypogon diadema | reverse complement strand
CCTGCACAGGACACAGCGATTTGTCTGGGTACCAATTCAACTGACAGGAATTGTATGATGTTATACAGTAATAATTTCATTCCAAAAATTATGGCTCACTTTGGCAACATTTGCCAGATTAAAATTTCCCGAATGTCCTTTTCCTTAATTTCCTTCCGCCTAACCTGTGCTCCTATTCCTCTTTTTAAAATGATGTCTTTGGTGCAGAAATTTTTATAAAAAAAAGGATATACGGTAAAATGACTAATTTTTTATTCGAATTCATCAAAATTTGAAGCCTAGATTTTCATATTTCCAACACTTAGAAACAGATGTAAACAATGATTATACCATTGGAAAGCCAACAGCGTCCTTACATGTGATCCTGTGATGCTCTTCAGAGAACTTTTAGTGATTTTAATAAATGGGCCTCTTTTCGAGAAAAAATCCCAGTTGGCCAGGATTTTTTAAGTAAAACTAATTAAGGGCCAGGAAGATGCAAAGTTTTGTTACCTTCTTAACTGTACGGGCAATAAACCGAAAGAAATGAAGCACATAGGAAATTAGTAGTAGTATAGTAATATAATTAGTTTATGGTATGATGCAAGTATTGTTGATATAGGATGAAAAGATGAAGGTATAATGATGACAATTTATGATAGACTAAAGGCTTTTTAGGATTCACGGATTTTTTTTTCAATAATATTAATCTTAGGGTAGGGAAGCGATTCTTAGCATTGAGAAATGTTTTAAAGGAGGAATTCATAGTTCTTGACTGTTGCGTTATGAACTAAATATTAATTTTCAAAAAAAAAGTGCTCAGTAATGTGTGTAGGAAGATTTCTCTTATAACTTTTAATTCAGAAGCTAAAAAATCTTAAAGAGAAATTCAAAAAAAATATTCAAGCTTAACTTAAAAAACTACAGAAAAACTACTTTCATGGGCTTCAAGAGAATGGGACGAAAATTTGAGTTTAGATCATGAAATACAAGTCAAAAATCTCTGTTAAGTCGACAAAAGAGATCTGCCTTTTCATCAGCAACTTAAATAGAAAAAACATTTTATACTAATCACCCTGTATTGCAACTTTTATAATGATTCAAAGTAAAATACCAAAAGCTTTTTTACTCCAACTTGTTTTAGGAAACAAACCTTACAATTTCAGTTTTAGTACAACCACACAATTTCTCAAACCACATTCACGAACCAAAACCTTACAATTCGGAATTTTCAGTTCCTCAAGATACAAGATACAAACCTGGCCATTGATGGCGCTTTCGACACCAATCCGGGCTTTCGTCCAAGTAAATTAAATCGTGAGCTGTCGGAACTTTGTATCGGGGATCCTTCACTTGTAAGCGCCCCCTCTTGTTGAGCTTTACCTGTGTCGCGGCGTCGTACTTCTCCCGCAAGTAGTCACCTGGAAAAATTCAAAAAGTGCCGGTCGGTTACAAATCGAGAAACAGTTTTCCTCTTCATTAATTTACGGGGCTAGAAAAACTACTTGCAATAATCATTATTTATTTTGAATTAATTAAAAAACTAAGAAAAGCGTTCTCTCAAATGAAATTGTCACGCAATCAACACTCAAAACTCTCAACTAATCAACGGCAGGGAATTCAGAACTCACCAATTTCTCGAATGGAGGAGAGCTGCTGCCAACAGGTAATAAGACTGCACGATCCCGACACTCCATGGCACTTGCAGGTGATCCGAGTCTTCTTAATTACAGCCTGAAATCAATAATACAAACCCAATTAGTCGCGTGATTCAAGAATGCGATTATTTTTTAATTAGTTCCATTGGTGGCAGGGCATTTTAGCATTTCCCTGCAATTATCATGTAATTTCGACTCAATACACGCCACCACCATCGCCCAGGAGGAGGCACTAGGCAGGCTGCCAATGCCTACTCACGTTGCAGGCATTTAACCTAACGAGTCCGCAATTAAGCGATTTCATCCCACAGGATGATTCTTCATACCTGAAAAGGTGCCACATACTGGCTCCAGAGTAATTGGACTGCACATAATTATTGCATTTCAGTTGAAATTTATGACTTCAGGACGACTAAAAATCCTTAGAGTCTTGGAGGAGGTAGCTTAATGACTTGTTGATTGCTGGAGTAATTGAAAATATCAGGAGCACTCTACACGGTTCCTGTTTAGCCCACTTAGTAACCCAGAAAGAGTCAAGTATGGGGCAGCGAACAAAATTACATTTTTTTACAACTGTAGAGCAATTTAAATGGATTAATTAATCCACAGAGGTGTAGGCGTGAGATTTGATACAGATACAGAAGGATTTCCTTTTTCTGAAGATGTGCGGCAACTGATTTTGCACTCATGTAAGAAATTCCATTTAAGGAGTAAACTTCTACTCTTTCCAGGGCAAATGATTTATCTGAAAAATTCCCGAAAATAGTGTTCGAAACTCCAGTATTTTCTGTAAGGAATTGCCCCTAAGCTCAGGGGACAACCCTGTGATATACACAGCGCAGCTTAGGCGTGAGTGATACGAATTAAATCAAATAAATAACTGGGGCCTAGGAATTTTAAAATTTTGATAAAACCAGGAATAAAACAAAAAGCGATTTAAGGTACACATGGAGGTTGCAACTTGCAACCCAAGATAGATTCGGAGTAGGGTGAGACATGGTCATATCGTGGAAGATTGTAGACGTATCTGATGGCGAGATACTATCTATCTTACCGAGAATTTCGCATCCATAAGAGAGTAGAGGAATAAATTGAGTTTGGGCCAACTTGAGAAAGGGTGGCTAGGGTAGATAGAAAACGAACACCACCATAAACTCTGGAGACTACAAGATTAATATGATCACTCCAGGGAAGATCTCTCTTGAAAATGATATTTATATTTGTATATTTCGCTAATATACTAACTGGAATAAGACAATACAGAAATAAATGGATAGAAACAAAGAAGAATAAAATTAAAAGAACAAATGTACAGCAATAAGCGTCGTACACCAAACTACTACTATAAAGTACTGTTCCAAGTTGAGGAAAATAAGGACAATATCCGAGTATAAAGGGTGGATAAATATAATAATTTTAGTCTACCTATATATGTTGGCAGATGGTGTGATGGGGACCAGACTGGCATATTTTTTTGTAGTATATAGTTGGAATGGGGGCAGTAAATAAAAACTTTGTTATATATAGGTCATTCAATTCCTTGGCCCAGCACTTCATAAATCCTAACATCGAATTTGTCTTGGAAGTCGTGGAAAGAATACTGTTATTCATACTTTTTGAACACAATTCGATAAATGTATTTAGGTCTTTTTGCAACTCAACACAATCCGCTTCTGATTTAATAGTCTCATACAATTTTAACTCGTCCGTATAAATCAGTAAATTGAAATTTGTAACTACGTAAGAGACGTTATTTATGAATAGAATGAAAAGAAAAGGTTCTAAGTGGCTTCTCTGCGGTACACCAGAGACAGCAACTATTTCATAGGATAGAATGGAATGAAATCGCACTTGTAGCTTACGGGTCGTTTAGTTGGTTGTCCAACCATGGAGGGAAACCCAGAGTACCCAGTTTGTATAACAGTAACTTATGGAAAATTTTATCAAAAGCTTTAATAAAATCTGTATATAGATATTGTAAGTTTCTCCATTCAATTCAAACGATTTTATACAATATGATGAAAATTGATCAGGTTTGTTGTTGTTGTTGACCTCCCTTTTAAAAAGCCATATTGATTAGAACTGATAGTATTCTTACAGTGAAAATAGAAGAATTCACTCACAATGGCTTCAAATAGTTTGGTTGTAGCTGATAATTTAGCAATGGGTTGATAATTGGTGGCATGATCCCTTTTGCCAGATTTAAGAGTATGAGTGATGAATAATCTCTTTCAGAAGTCAAACAGGCCTAGAAATATAAAAGGATCTGTTTGAACAGGAATAAACATTATTTATGTAGTTAATTAATAAGTCTGAAAACTCCCCTATTTGGAGCGAGATAGACAAGGTACTACGACATTGCTTAAAAACAAGAGAGAGATCCCATCAGGCCATGGAGAACGATCAGACTCATTGCGGCTTCTATACAGTTTCTTGGTTAATAGATAAACACGGAATATCGACTTTAGGAAGTTTTGTCAAGTATGTTAAAATAGGGAACATCGATATGCATATCATCACATAAAAAGTAGCCAAGAAATTTGATGTTTCACATTGATTTTGACAAGAAGAATAAAGATAGGTCAAGGATGGCGCAAAGCCCTTACATATCCTTTTGGTATTAAAAAATCGCCAGAACTGTCTAGGATCCCATTTAATCGTTTCACTGCATCTCTCTGATATGCACAGTTTTGCTTTAAGTTGTAAATATAGGATAAGGTTATGATTGGGAAAGATGGAGTCTTATCCATGCCAAGTTGCACAAGTGTTTGAGTTTAGCATCATACCGAAGTAGACATGATGAGTTATTTTTAATAGAAGATATAGGGATATATTCCATAAACTACCTCCAAAGTTGGATGGTATGAGTCAACAGAAACTATAGGTGAAATACAATGACGAACTACACTGCTCAATAAGTCCGTGGTAAAAGATGAGATCAAAAATTCTGTCACGAGAGTTCAGAACATTGTTCACTTGTCAAGACCCGATGAAGACATAGAATCCAAAAATGAACAAGCATGTTTTGATGAGGCATTCGGGAACATTAATTCTCCTGCGTTAGATGTGATCCGTTGAACATCAACGAGTTGATCAAGATCTCATGCATGTCATGGGCCACATTCGAAACAAAATCTGTTGCCGCCGTAAGACCAGTACACGCGTTTAAAGAACAACCAGTTTTTTGTGGTCATACGAGACTTACGAGACTCAAAACTTTTAACTAAAACGTCCTTAGGCCAAAAACCAAAAGAATTATGAATCTTCTTTTCTGGGGTTTCCGGAACCAACATTTTAAGTAATTTGATACCAATATTAGAGGCGGACTCCACAGAGAGAATTGTGATCCCATAATTATGTCCAAGCTGCACTACTAATAACTAAGCATTTAGATTTAGTCGGGTTCAAGCCAAGTTTATTGTATATAGCTCATCTATGGGCAGAATAACGGTTATTATTAATAGTATTGGGTGTAAAGGACATAGTTGGGCACCAATGGCATAGAGACAAAGTTAACAACCGTCAATAGCATTAAATACATCATAGTAATAAGAGCGGACCAAGAATAGAGGGCACACCAATAAGGACTCAAAAAAAACTGGAATACCCAATACCAGCATGCCGATGGATAGCGGTCCTTCAGGTAACCGGATATTTGATTGGCAGCTTTTAGTGAAAAGATAACAAGTTTTTCTCGTAGTAAACAGTGCTCCATGGTGTCAAAGGCCTTAATAAAGTTGAGCATAGCTAAGAAGGTATGTTCATCACTATCGAAGGTTTGTCGAATGTTTTCAATTATTTCAGTAAGCGCAGTGATACAACTGTGACTAGCACCAAAACCAGACTAAAATTGGTTTAGCAGACCACGGAATAGGATATAATGCCTTGTTTATAGGGACATTATCTATTCAGCAACTATTGAAGGAAAAGAAGCTGCTTATGGGTCTGCAATCATCACTAGATGTGTCTTTAGGGATGGGTACCACTCTTAAGTATTTCCATAATATTAAGGACAGAGACTAAATAACGAAAGGGGAACTTTATAAACCAGGGGACAAATCAAGACGCAACCAGTAGAGTTAGATTTAATTTTGGAGTAAGCATTTAGGATACCATTTTCATTGCAAATTGAATGTTCTGGGGAATAATATCGAAGGGGTGTGAAAGGTCAGTCTGATCAGCGAGATATTCATGGTGCAGGAAAAAGCCACGATTAGGTTCGTCTGGGTTTATATCAGTATTTTACTGCTGGTTATTTCAGCAGAGTTTTCCAGAGTTGCCTGCTAAGCAAATTAACATTAAGCTTAGATGAGCAATACCTTTCCTTGCCTGTTCTAATAGCAGCTGTAGTTTTGTTACGTAAAGTACGATAGTGCTCCCAGGATATTGAAATATGGTAAAATTTCCACATACTAAAGGTTTTGTCACAACTAAAGATAAGATTTTTAATAGCAGGAAAAAAGGGATTTTGAATTCTTCGTGTGACGTATGGGAATATATTTCTACTATAGATATAGGATAGTATCATTAATAAATTGAGTTTGGGTATCAACACTTACCACATAAATCATACCAATTCAGAGCATCAGTCTCGACAAGCATGTTTCCGTTTCAGCGATATTCTCCGGCGAAAGATCATAATCATAGGCTGCAGGCTCGAGAACTGGCTTTTAAAGGTCACTTTTAATAGAGCAAAGGTTGGGAAAATATCTAACAAAGATGGTCACTGCACCCGATGCCGCTAAACATTTAATATTCAGATTACCGCCAATGCTTATATCAGGAAAAAAGGGACTGAAGAGAACAATTGGAAAGATTGTATAGGAACAGGAAGCCAACAAGGCATTCCCGAAGTCCAGAATCAATATTAAAGGAGATATATTTAGATTCCCTTTGGCAATAATTACTTCTAAGGTTCACGCGACATGTCGAGTCCTGTAAAATTTCCTTCTCTTTGCAGCCAATGTAGGCGAAATTCATTTACGACTTCCAATGATCCGGATGAGAATAAAACATTCACAAATTTTTTTCTATTTCAACGTAAGCCTTTTTCCTCGACAGGGACCACTCCTTCATGACCAAAATAACCACGTCAAATTTCAATTTCGCCCGAGTAATAACAAATTTTATCAAAAACTTTTACAACTGGAACGCAGACTCCATTCCACTCGAAGTAAGTGCAATAACATCTTGACAGAATATAAAAAGACGGCAGCGGCAGCAATATGCCAATCGGATAAGCTATAAACTCCACAACTGAGTTAAACTTTGCGGTTCAGTTACATTATCTCGAAATGACGTTCACCTGATGCCCGATAGCTATAAACTTCTTCGTCCAGGCCGCCAAGTGGTCTACTCCTGCTGGACTGAAATGACCCTCTGCTCCCATGTACGACTGGACACTTTTATGTCTCAATTTCTTGCCAGCACACTGTATATCTTTCCTAGGACGTTCATCTAGTCCAAGTGCCACCCCTTTCCTCGTGCATCCTGAGATTATGATTTATGTGAATCCGTTCTACACGCTCGAGTCAAAACTCATTTTATAGTGCTCTTGTTGTATTTTCTTGTCGGCAATTTCTTCATGAGCTGGTGGTCCTGGACATCTTGTCGATAGCAAGTCTCTTGAAGTTTTTCCGTAAGGTATTGACTCTGATTTATGGGGACTTCTTGGATATGTTTGTACGTACTTTGTTGGCCCCATTGAATAAAAAATTTTAATAAAACGCAAGTGACAGGGACAAAGGGAACTTTCTCTATTCCGTTCCGACGTCGAGCTTTTTTCATGTTGATGAGAAATTTTCCAGAAAATAAGCGGGATAAATGTGACATCGTTATATGAATTGATGTTGTGGATTGCTTTTAAATTGGCTACGTGGGGGTAATGTGCCGATTTGAAACAATTTCCTTTTGAGAATTGAAAAAAATTTGATCGATTAGTCAAAGGGATAAGGAGAGGTGGTTGACATTGTCGGATTGAAACGTTTTGCTTCGTGGTAATTTTAGACGCTAATGCCTGAAAGGATTTATGCAAACTGATTACAGTAAATTTCTGGGACGCTTGACAAATTTTATCCCTTGTGCAGGAATTATATTGCTAGAAAAATAAATTAGGACAGTTTTAAATCGCTAAAAGTATATCGTGTGCGCCAAAAATCTTTAAAACATTTTCCCCGTTTTCGTGAAAAACTTTATATAGACGAATGATGCAAAAATTTTATAGGAGATATGACGTCATTAATCAACCAGATTTAACGCTAGAGGTGTTTGTTTATCGTCTTCCTGGAAGAGTTAAAAGGACTACAAGCCAATGTATGGTGAAACAGAATATGCCGATTACTGCGTGGCCAGAGGAGGGCTTAGTCGTTATTATAAGTATTCCGGACAAGGACTGTACTCACATTTAAGTAAATATTTTACAATTTGAGTCCTTATCCGAACTTCCTTGATCCACATTTGAAGAAAAAAATATATTCAGCTCAAATATAAAAAAAAATGTTAAAACGTCGCGCGAATTCCAAAAAATAAAAAAATAATTACATGAAAATTTCAATATTTTAAGTAAGATTACCATTTTATATTGAGCTTCATTAAACACAGCGCGGGTCTACCGTATTCGACCAAAAGTACATTCACAATTGGAGTGGAGAATAATAATATTCTAATGTAATTTCTAATAAAATCATAGCAATTACTACTTTCGAATAGCACACGCTAGTGGAACAGGCCATACATAAATCTAAGTGGAGTTGGTGTACGGCACTACAGAGCAGAGAAGGTACTTTGGTACGGAAACAACTTCTATCCGGAACGGGTAAGAGAAAAGACTTCTTTGACAGCTCCAGAAAGCAGGATAGGAAGACCAGCATAGCATAGAAATAAAGATCTCAAAAAGCGTCTCTTACACCAGACCCTATGATGATTCTGGACTTTTACTTGCTCCAATCAGAAAATGGCAACCTGGCTGAAGGATAGTGTCACATGGGTCAAGCTCTAAGAAAGAGCTAAGACAATGGCACTTTGGGAAGAGGAAATCCTAAGCTCCATGGTGTACAACTTTCCCAGAGTAGAGAAATGACAGCGAAGCTTCTGGCTGTCTGGAGCAAAAATTTAAATGCAGCTTGGTAGAAGGAATGAGGGATCCGCGATCTTTTGCTCGCTATCATTGAATCATCTATCTACAGAAAAGTTAAAAAAAGGGAAAACTTAGGGGAACTTTGAATTTGGCAGTGCGTAGCTCAATTCAAAATTCAATAGCACGCTTAACTTATCGATAGAGGTTAAGGTAGTCTCACATCAGGCTGTGGAAATGGTGGATAAATAGTCAGATAATAAATCCAGGAGTACGGGAAAAGTTCTCATAACTATAACATAGGCCCTTGTTGTGTTGCTTTAGCCTGAAGAGATCTTTTGTAACGCGCCATAACTGTTTAAATTACTGTCATGCACTTGAGATAGACCATGTTAATAAAACTCCAGATCTTCTTCCATGCTAGCTGTATAACTTCCATAGGCATTATAAATGCCTTCCACAGGTGATTTAGTTTTGAGCAATATAAGGCTTCCCATTCACAGAGCACATGCTCCTTCGTTTCAACTTCTTTCATACATGATCGGCATTGATGCTATTTTAATGGACAGTGGCCAAAGCCAGTAATAGTCTTCATCTTAGTCTTGTTGAGTCAGAGTATCCTCCTTTGAGTCCTATAATTTGGACCCTAAATGACTATCTCTGTTCCTCCTTTCATCCTAAATCCACTTGCGCACCAAACGAGGGATGCCCTTTCGAAAGTCATGTCACTAGGGTGCTGTGTCTCTTGATCATTTAGCTTCACATTAAATGGCAAGACAAATTGTACTTTGTTAGCACGACATCCAACCAGGAGTTTGCCACCAATTCCTTTTCAAATTCCTTTCCATCCGTGAAGTTCGGTGTAAGGAGATCCATCCTTTGCAGTCTGACGGCAGATGTTATGGTAGGAGATCTATTAGTGCTTCTAAGGCTAAGGTGAGCATGGCTTGCAAACTTGTGATTTTATTTGTTCTTTTTCTAGTCATCATACCAGTGCACGTCCATAAGATCCTTGCAACCTTTTAGCTTTTAGTGGTTGTTTTTTATAGTATAATAGTAGATAAGGATTCCAGGTAAGTTATCAATCAAGTTTAAGGATAAGATAATTGATTTTTTTCTGAGAATCCTATGTTACTTCACGCTAAGGAAAGAGTTCTCGAATTGAGCTTTTCCTTTTAGTGAAGGACTACTATTATTGCTTTTTTCAGGTTGATCTATAGACCTACCTGTAGATACCAGTTTTGTACAGTATTTAGGGTGGATAGATGTCCACTCACCCAATGGAAGGTAAAGCTGACGTTGATCTTTATAGATTACATTTTAAATTGGCCAAAGCCCTTAACATTCCAAATTCATTAAAATCTTAAAAAAGGGTGTTTTACATTTTATCTTATTTTAGTCAACTGTGGAGTCCATGCTGAAGGTAATACTATTATAGTATATTTCAAGAAGAATAAGATATTATAACATGTGCTCCGCAAACCACCCGCCCGCTAAAGATTTAATTTTTAATTAGCCCGGATATTTCTTAAGCCGCTAAACAAAGTCCTATAGTCCCTTCAGAAAATACGGGGAGAGTGAATAAAATTTTTTTCAAAGTCTCCTATTACTTGTTCTATTGTTAACCATAACTTTCAAAGTTTACCATGAACTTATCCACAAATGATTCGATGAGATGTGTAATGAAACTGTTGCCGGCACGAGCCACAAGCCTATTAATATTAAATCCCAAACTACAAAAAACAACTGTGCCATGTAGAAATCTGAAGTGGATCAAATTTATACTTTTACTCAAACAAATTACAAATTTATACTTATACTCAAACATCTATCCGCAATAGTATATTTTTATGCGAGATTAGATAAGCACCTTTTGATGAGATCATAAATTTAATCGTGCATCAATAATATTGCAAAAAAATTTGTAATAAAACCTTATCCAACATCCGTGAAATCGAAATTTTTGCTGAATATGAACATTCTTGAATTGAAATTGCAATATGAAGGTAGCGAAAGGATATATGGAAAGCTCACGTGGAAGTACTCGTACTCACCCTTCGACCGGCTTCATTGTTGTGCAGATTCATCAGGCTACGAGCTTTCGTCGAAATGCCATTCTTCATGCGAGGTATAGCAGACGACTGGCCGGGTCCAGCCCTTTGATGTTGCTTCTTCCCATAGATGATGGCATGATGTTCCAAATTAAATACTTTCGAATTTAATATTTCTCTGTTGATTTTTTCCTGAAATATAAAGCGGACAACATTAGAAGACGACAAGAGTTTTCCGAGCGTATGCAAAATACACCGGAACCAATTACAATTTTTCTTCATGTACAAAAAAAAAAAAATGAATGAAAAAATTGCCTTCACCTGTAACTCGAGCATCTCCTTTTCCTGCAATTTTGAATTTAATATTTCCTTGGTGATTTTCTCCTGCAGTTCCAGCAAGTCTTCAGGCTTAAAAGGACTTAGGCTGTCGTCTTTGTGTTGCACTGCGCTGGAACTTTTATTATTTTGCTGATCTGTTGTTGACGACAACGAGGTCCCATTCGTTGATCCTTCCCCATTACTAGATGACTCTGATAAAAGTTTGTCGTCGAGTTTATTCTTTGGAGGTACGGAAATTAATCCACGTGTGCCACGCTTCCGTTCCCGTTCACGAATATCAATGAAGTCCTGAGCAAATCTGCAAGTCCAAATAAAAAAGGAAAAATCAGTCTTTGCTTTTTAATCAGAAAAGTTCAAATATTTCAGAATTAATTTGTTCGGAGCACTTTGCCGGAAAAATTGTTCCGCTGAATGCCTTCTTGCAGTCCTTCTCGCCCAGCAGAGGAAATTTTTAAAAACGAAAGCTAAAGTGGAACGAAATGGCTAAGTGCAAATTTCTTTTGTCTTTTTTGTCTCTGCTAGACAAATCCGAAAGGCAAGCTCACTAGTACATAGTCCAATCTGTATGAAACCTGATGGAATTACTCGTGATCAGGACGAAAACTCATTGGAACATGCAATAGTAATTTCCCTGTCAGGGTGGAAATGATTGATTGCACCCATCGCAATTTAGCTTTGATTCCCTGCCAGCCACCCCTCATTTTCCGATTTTCCACTGCAAACAGAATTTAAGTTTTGTAAAAGGAAGTCGAGCCTTAAAAATTCAAGCCAATATCGAGGCTGCTGCATAATATACAGGTTTCCAATTGTTCGAGGAAATCCAGCGAAACAGAGTTAATGGGAGTGCACGGCGGAAGTGCAGATTCCTTCAATCTCTCGGTTTCATTGTTTCATTACAATTGGATTTGCGCTCCTCGCCTTGTCGTTTGGCCTGTTTTTCTTCATGGACGCCTGTAAGACTGCAAAGCAATGACGTACACCGTGTTCACTACACAAATTACTACTTGTGTTTTTAGAGATATATTTTGCAGGCGCGGCGGACGTGCCGCTATGGTTATCCCTATACTGGGATCATCCAGTGGCTCCTAAACAGCGCCAATCTATGATGTAAAGGAAGGAATTAGCACTTTTGTCTCTTGAAATCGAAATACATATAAGACGTTCATTTTGAAAGTGGCCTAAGTCACATTTCTAAATTTTAGTAAAAATCGAAATGTAAGTGTAAAACGTATTTTTTTCTATGATTCTAAAAGTGGACTTAGGCTACTTTCAAAATAAACGGCTCATATCAACCACGTATCCCTATTATAAAAATCCTAAAAAAGCGCTCAAAGTTGAAGACACTTTTGACCTGAAATAAAAATGTCAATAACATTTGAACGGAAACAGATATTGAGCTAATTATCTTTTTATTTTATTTATTTATTTATTTTACTTATATATTTATTGTTACTGTAAATGTTCCGAGAAATCCTTGGAATTCCTTTTGCTAAAAGCGAGCTTTCAATATGAGAGTTAAAACAGAACTTCAGAGTCAAAGACTATCCCGAGATCTTTAATTTCAGTAAAACGTTGAATGGAAATACCCGATATTTTATAATCAAAGAGGATATTAAAAGTTTGACGCGAATAAGTAATACATTTACATCTTTTAGTGCTTAATTCAAAACCTCTGTTTGAACACCACTCTATAAAATTGTCAATATGTTTCTACAGAAGAAGACAGTCATCGTGGGCAAAAATTCGTGCTAATAGTTTTAAGTTTTTGGATAACGAAAAATCTAATATGTCACCAAGATGAAAGGAAAGATTAGCTGCGCAATTTTTAAGCACTAACACGTGGATACCATCAGGCACAGGACTAGTATTAGAATCCAAGAAATTAAGTCTATCAAGTACTTCTTGAGCGCTGAACCTTAGATTACCAATATCTAGAGATGAGTTATACAAATAGTTTTCTTCAAGGGACTTGTTAATATCAGAGGCATTATATACTGACTCAAAAAAATCTGCAAATAGGTCACAAGACACAAGACGCAGAAATATATGGTTAGAAACCTTCCCATTCAAGAACATACTTTCAAGGAAGCTACCAAAGGATCGTTTACTACGAATGTAGGTCTGAAATTTATTCACGTCTCTCCTAATATTCGATTCAATTGTAAAGCTCTCAGCGCGTCATGTTTTACGGGGCGCTTTCCAATCGTGTCCGCAGCATATCCGGCATGCCTCAGGGAAGCCCTCGTGGTCCTCTGCTATTCGTAATTTATATCAATGATCTATCTTTGATCCCTTTTGTTATGCTGATGACGCGAAGATTTTTCTTAAAGGCGGACTTAGACGCCTTTTGCAATTGGTGTTCTCTAAATCACCTCCATATAAAAGTTTAAAAAAAAATGCACATGCATATCCTTCTGCACGAAAAGGACTTGGCTAAATTTCAACTTCACCATTGATGGACAGAATCTAGTTAGATTTGATTGCGGTAAGGATCTTGATGTGCTATTGAATACTCGTTTTTCGTTTTACGATTATATTTACGCTTATATTAATAAAACTAACTCTGTGCTGGGTTTAGTACAGACTGGTTCAAGGAGTTTGATGTCCATTACTTTCTCAGACTTCTCTACTGTAGTTTGTTAGGCCTGTCCTTGAGTATACTAGTCCGGTATGGCCTCCGTCTTATGCTATTCAGATCAACCGTTTTGAGACCATCTAATGGAGGATTTGGAGATTTATCCTTCACGGTCTCCGCTGGAACAGTCTCGTCTTTTTGCCTTCTTATGCTGATCGATGTGTCTTAATTGCCTTAGAAACTCTTGAGAGTAGACATGATAACTCCAGAACAGTTTTTATTTTTGACAGTCT
>QYTT01085275.1:10458-23718 GCA_006980735.1 Dasypogon diadema | reverse complement strand
TCGATCGATTTTTTCTGAATCTGCACTTTTTGCACTATTTCAAATTTTAATTGCAATTTCGATCGATTTCGAGAATATCATCATTAATTAATTTCGCATAAGTGCCCTGAAACGCGACTCAATGTCTAAGCATTTGTTTTTTGATTTTTATACTAGAAATAATTCTGGATTTTGAGAAAATGAGGATTGTATTAAATAGGTATACATTTTCATTTTAAAATACCTATGTTAGAAATATTGAATTGAATTACCATACTCTGCTAACAACCTAGGTTGACAAAAAGGGGATCGTGCAGTGGAAAGGAATGAAAAGATGGCAGCGACTCCCCCTTGGCCAGACCTCATCTACCCTGCAATGTCCCTGTGGCCCGTTTGGTGAACCGACATATTTTATCCCTCGCCGCTGCCTAGTTAAACGCTGAAAATTGCGACTATTCTACGCAGTTTAGGGGTCGATTCAATTCAAAATTTTCAATGATCCGGATCAGATGCAAAAAAACACAGCTATAGTAACGTCCTTTATCATTCAATTAAAGTGAAAATAATTGACATATGATCTAAACAATTCCCATTATATCTTAATTCTCAATCTTAGAGAGAGTTACTCTACCTGAGATCTTCAACATCCATATAGAAAATCAAACAAGGACAGATTACATGTACTTTTACTTGAATATTCTAGTGATAATCTATTCAAAATATGTGTTTTTGGTTGAGGACAGAGCAGAAAAAAAGAAAATTTTACATATACCAAAGAAAGGGGAAATAATTTGGTTACAATATATGCTCTACTACAAAATTGGGATAGTTATTTGATTACTCGTCTGCTCATTATACAACAAGAAGGCGATATTGAACATTAGTAAACCTAGGTGCGTACCAGATCGGCCGTCATCCAACTTAATTTCATCCATGGGTCGAGTCGAAGCTATAAGCATGCAACGATGGAAGTAAAAAACGTATAACACAAAGCGACTTATTTGGGGACCCCAAAAACCATGGTTTTTTTGTTACACCCAACGCTGCTCAATACCAACCTCTGCTAATGCTTACTTTACTTCGCGCAGGATAAGGACCAATTACAGTTCAAAAAAGAAAATATCAAATGAAATGCCAGGTTCTTACTTTGTATCTCCTCCGCTATCGATTACAAGCTCATGGTTAAGAAATAAACCTGCCTCAGTATAAATATGATAGCCTAGCCAAGCTCTTAAGAGCTACTCTTAGCAAATACACTCAAAGACATATCTACCACAACGCGACGTTCGGATAGCTAAAATTACATAGGAATGTGTCAGGGTTATACTTCAACTTCGTCTGCGGCTACTTACGGATTACTCGACCCACCGCTTAATTTCCAGCTTCGCTCTCGTTTTTCGACATATGACGAGCCTAATTGGGATCATTTCTTCTCTGGTTTTGATAGCCTTGATTATACTGATTGTCATGATTACATCTTGAACACCTTGGCCGCGTTACTCCAATCCAACTTTACCAGACCCGAAACACCTAATATTACTCCTGCAAACTCTAGCAATATGACAAGGAGCACCACATTTGAAACATCTGCGAGCATTCGATGAGGTCTGAGGACTGTTCACTGAGGCAATTGAAGTGGATATGGAAGTATAAGCTAAATCAGGTTCAAAAAGTTAGTTATTATGTCGCGAAGGCGGTGGCACGAAAGCTTGAACGGAAACGCGAATTGACTTCAAGCGTCTTCCCAACTCAACTAATTCCTGAATCGTTCTAATTTCCGTCAATCCCAGTTGTGTTTGTTAAAATGGAGCAATATTCCTTTTTAATATCCTCAGCTGTTGGCATCGGTCAACGGCTCCAGTAAACGAGAGAACATATTCTTCATCATCGCAATATACATACCGATTGATTTATCCTTTCCTTGAGTATGATGCTTAATCTCTTCAAGTAACCGTTCATCATAATCAGCCGGTAAAAACTCCCTTTTAAGTTCCTGGACCAAATCAGACCACGTTTTTAATTTCGTTTTATTAGCCCGACACCATATGAGGGCCTTGCCTGCAAACAGATCCAAAGCTGATCGGAATAATTGTACGTTATTCACCCCTCGAGCCTCCGAAAACTGGTCTACTCTTTCCAGAAACGAATTCAAGGACTTCCCTTGTTCTCCTGAAAATCTAATATCCCATTTATATAGGGCCCCCTTCGGTTGGAGACTAGCTACCTCTGTAATTGGTTCGTACTCTTCATGCCCCGAAGACGATTAATTTTCGGAACTGTTCGCATTGCCCCCTTTTCCATTAGCCTTGCCTTGTAAGGTCACTAAAGCAAGAATGAGCTCACCCCTAATGCGTGCCTTCTCCTGTATTTGATCATCCTTTTCCGCCTTAATTCTCTTTAGCCTCTCTAATGACCACCCAATCTTGGTTTCTATTTTAACATAATCGGAGCTACCAGGCTCTCCTTGGAAGGATTCTAACAACTGTTTGATCTCATCGAGTTTTTTATTCAACGCTACAATATCCTCTTCATAGGTATATGGGCAGGGTTCTATCAACATTGATTTGCCCTCCTTTTCCACTTTTATTGCTGACCACAGACTCATCCTCATCTCGTCTACCTATCCTACAGGTAAGCCCCTAATAGTGACTTCATAAGTTAATTCCTCCTGTGTAAGTCTGTTCACTTCCATTTTGTCAACCTATTATTATTCTAGTTTAATAAATTCGTAAAGAAAAACAATGCAGGTACTAATTTGCTCTAAAATATACGGATGGACAGTATGTTACGTGACTACGGAGCCTTGTGACTTTTCCACGTTTCTTTATCCCGAATGGTATCTAGTTGCCCCTAAGCATGACTCGTTTGGTATGAAAATGGGTGTAATAATTGCCAAATATTATTTTCTTCCGAACTCCATTTAAGATATAACACAAATCCAAAATAATTTCTTGCTGGCCTTAATTTGTTACTACTGTTTCAGAAAAGTTTTAAAATGGATATGTGAATAATTTCAACCAGCTCTAGATTACAGACCTAAAAGAGGACTCTTGGAAATAAGCTGGTTAAGTTATCAGAAACTACCTTTATTGGGAATATACTACAATGTAAATAGAATCCTTACAAAAGATGCTCCCTTAACCCTAGCCGGATATACTACAACAAAAAGTAAACTTAAATTTTTCCGAATAACAAGCTGGTATAATCAAAACTTTCATCTAATTCCCTAAGATTTTCCCAAATTGTATGATATCGAAATGCCCATAAATATAGCTCTAGCAACTGTCAAACCAATTGAATTCGGATACTCCAAAAGACGTGCCAAACCTAACCTCTTCACTATGAACTCAATGGTAAAGTAGAAAAAGTAGTCGCTAAAACTTATCTAGAAAATATCATATATTTGTACACCAATTCTCCTTTAAAAACTCAAAAACTTTATTAATATGCTCGTGATGCTGGGAAACGACTAAAAAAAAATTGCTATAGCACATAATAAACTAGGTTACATATATTTTATATGCTGTCAGCATAATAATCAATCACTTATGGACTTATCAATAATTTCCAAATATACCAATTGTAATCCAACATTTGCAGCATAAACTATCACTCACTGGAAATTGTACGCGAATCCACAAGAAATATAAGACATATAAACAAGAAATCTTTAGCTAGCAATGATGGTAACCATAACTTATTGATAGTCCGAATCAACTGATTACGATGAGGATGCGTTCTAAGAAATTTGCCAGATGTTGGCCGAAGTTATTGTTTTGATGAACTTGAACTATTCCCAGCGGTAAACCTGATAAGAATTGTGACGTCAAGAAGGTTATAAAATTTTACCATGGCTATTTCGCTTCTAAGCAAATTGTTTTACCACTAGATAATCTGAATGAATTTTTAAAAAAATGTCTCGGTTATTCTGTTCCAGTTACGCTATAGTACACTAGAATGAATAGAATAGAATAATGTTTATTGCAATTCTCAAATATACAATATTTTCATTTCTGCGCTATTTAAGAAATAAACTTCAACAATGACCCAAGGTCGTCTGTCGAGTTGGCTAATTTTACACAAATACCTAATCTACAAATTCAATACAAATATAAAAGTGACAATTCAAATTACATTAATCTATGTATATCTAACTACATATTAATACTACCATTTCCCTCTATATACACCTTTTCAATTAAAATTCAACAATTAAACTCCCTGATTAGCTCCTGTCTATATTTCCATGCTTGTTTAGCATACCTTATTAAGCCTTCAAAATTTCCTCCATTAAGGATGTCTATGGCTTCCTCTTCTGTGAGAAGTGTCTTACCAAAAGCAATACTTCTGAATTCCTTCAGAATTGGGCAGCTAAATAGTGCAAGAGATCCTGATCTTCTTCCAAGTTACACATAGAGCACAAGGTTCCACCTTGCCAAGGCCAAGCATTTAACTACAGCATTCCTGTTCTATACATAAAAATTAAGCTAATGTGTGTATTTCTATTAGCGTCATTAAAATAGCTTATACCCTAGATAGACAGAGTTCTAAATCACGATAAATCTCACGTAATTTCGAAATGAAATTACAGTGTGACACACTGACCTTTGACAGCTGTTTGTGATTTTACTGTAGAGTTTTGACGTGTTGTGTTTCAATTGTAAAAAGAAAACATATGATAAGAGCAATGCAATATTACCAAAAATCTTTATTTCTAATAAAATTGAGGAAAACTATTCAAAGATCTCTTTGGCAATTGGTAAGTTCAAAAATGTGACAAATTGAAGTCTTTTTGGCATGTTTGACAGCAGGAAATTACAAAAGATAAATGCAAATTTCACATATAGTGGCCTCCGATTTAGAAATTATCGTGATTTCAAAGCTAAATCAGCCAACATTTGAGGTAATTTTGAATCATGATTTAGCTCGAAATCATCCATTTATTGTGATTTATGGGCCCAAATTAGGAATTATCGTGTCTGTCTAGGGTATTAGTTCCCCTAAATTATAGTCCAGTTTGTCGTATAAACCGTGCCTTACAGTTTGTTCCGCTCTTTCCTCCGCTTTTAAACGGCGCCATTGTCCCTCTTTCTCCAGGATAGAAGTGAGTGTGGATGTTAGCATTTGAAGGTTACCAGATATACTAAGTGCTTCATCATGTTTATTAGCAAGTTCTTCTTGCTTCGGCAGAACATATACTATAGTACATTAGTGAGTGATTGGCGAGTCGCTATATAAGAATTTTTAGATTAGCTAAATAATCGTGCCGCGAGTGAATTAGTGGATTTTTCTTTTAAATAACATATTTTGTGTTAAGTGGATGTAAAGCATGTGTTCTAATTTTGACCAGGTTCTATCCTGAAACACAACATACCCCAGAGATGCGTTGAGCCCTAATTCCGTGCATATCGATATAATTAATTACAATATTTGGTAAGTTTTGCCATCTAAAAAAAACTAGCGTGCACTTCCTTATGGTATTTATAACTCATTCACATCGATTTTGTTGCAATTGATTTCGTTGAAACACCGAATACGCGTTAACGCATAAATACATAACCGTCTCAACACTGCCTTGCAACGTCTGCATACACTGTTAAACTTTTAGTGAATTATGTTGGCTTTTAACTTTATGGTACAACATATATGTCAAATGGTGGTTTTGATGAAAATTTTCACAGAATTTTGCTGTTTTCGTTTCCTTTATGCTATATGCTGATATGGGCCCCACGTAGGGCGCCAAAATTTTGTTACGTACCTCGCACGTACGCAACCGATACGCCGGCTAGCTGGAAAGGGGTTGGGACCAATATATTTTGGGCGCCACGTGTTTTTCACGAGTCCACGACTCATAAATTTATGTTGCCACCATAGAAGTTGAAAGACACAACTTTTGCTCAATAAAACGTTGTAAAATTTAATTTCTTTCTTCACCACAAAATTATAACGAAACTTTCTACTCAATTCTTCAAACACTCAATAGCCAATTTCACAATTTCATACTTTTTACTATTTTCAGCGCACAAGGCAGTGCATCGCGATTAGAAATTTTAGCGCAATTTTAAATCTAAATAATAAAAAACAATCGTGAAAGAATACTTATCTCTTTTTTTAACCGGTTCTAGTTTTTTTCCTCTTCGTCTTATTCCTCAGCTCCGGGGAACCTTTCTCCCTCTCCCTTCCAACTTCGCGACCTTCCTATGTCCTTTCTGACGATTCTCCTAATATTTCATGCTTCCGATGATCCTTTTTAATTTTCTGCTACTTCTTCGCAACCCGCTTCCACTGCTTTCAACTTTCTGCCGCTTCTTTAGAACTTTCTGTGTCTTCACCATGGGACAATTCGCACAGCAATTCTCTGCGTAGACTAAGACCCTTCACATACCAATGCGTTAGTTTTATCAGAAAGGGCGACGATACGAGTTGTTGGCAAAATCCTAAATTTCCACAAAAGCAGGCTTGGGACCAGTGATGGGCATTTACGCGTAGATTTCCATTGTTTACATTTCGGCGTAGAGAATGCTAAGACAATGTAGACAATGCATAATTTAAGTAGGCAATGTAAACTTTTACTAAACTATGTTAACTTTTGGAGGACAATGACCCTATTTATACGCCTGCTATATACTGCACCTGATTTAGCAAAGCCAATAAAAAAAATACTTTTTTCTATATGTCAGCATATAAAGAACATGCATTTCATTATCTACCTTATTTTCCCAACCTAGTAAAGAAATTTTTGTGGGTAACATTATTATAATTTATCAGCACCCGTTAGAGAGTAATAGATAATGTTGGTTGTCACTTTCAAATACTTAAAAGCGACAACGACATCTTGAGAACAAACGTGCTCTCTCTCTCTAACTGGTATGTGAGACAAGAAGATTCTTTAGTAAGTGTTTAACATAGAAATATGATAACTACACAAGACATCTTTACTTGAGAAATAATGTAGATTTTCAAAGTGACCTTCCACGAGTGTCACACACATATAATACGGAAAACGCTGTGATGAACGTGAAAATTTGAGTAAATGCGTGGTCAGTTATTTCAACAATTTTTGTCATTGCCTTTGTTGATAAGCATTTCAAATCTGTACTGAGTAACAAGAGGACATTAGAAATTTATCAAATCTACTGGTAAAAAATTAGATGCAATAAAGTTTTGTATTTGTTACTTTTTATACGTATACATATTACAAATATCTTAATCTATTATTTTTGAAACAGTACGGGAAGACACAAGAGTTATCCCCTTAGAATAACTCCTTCCCCTTAAAATTCTATTGGCAGAACTATAGTTTCTTTGGAAGGATCTTTTAGATTTCTTTAAAGTTCAAACCTTAGATCCTCTTGAAACCAACCATATTAATAATCTTTAAGTTCAGTAAAATATTATTATAGCATTTCTCAAATTGTCCCCACAAATCTCACAAATTTACTAAGTCATTTCAGAAAATACAACTAGTCCTAATACAACTGCTTTCCCAATACTAGAGGAATAATCTGCTAGTTTTTAACTTTTCATACAATCCTCGTTGTTTTCTTCTACCCAATGATTGCGAGCCTTTAACTCACTGAAATGTAATAAATACTTAAACCAGGAAATTAAATCGGTCAGGCATTGTGTATAAAATACAAATAGCTGATTACACCACTTTTTTGTTTCTGGATGAAGTACAAGAAGGAAAAAAGCCAACTCTTAAAATGGCGTTATCCCCTTAGAATTCTATGGGCATAGCCGGTGAAATTATTTTCTATTCTCGCAAATATAATTATATTTTTCGAAAAGTATGCTACTAATATCCTCAAGAAATTACCATATCTCCACCCGTTTTTGAGTTATCAACAGTGTGAGTTTAAGTCAAAAACTACTTTTAGGATTGTAATATGGAGTTCTGATCTTACTAACCTCAATTTTCACTTCACTTTTCCAGTTTGGGTATTAAAAAATGAGTTTTTCACCGCCTTATGTAATGTGATGTGTCCTAATGTGGGATTTGTATTTTAGGTACATATATATGTCTTTCAAATACAAAAGTCGTTTAGTAGGCAACTATTATTTCGCGAAGTATTTTTGATTAATAAGAACTAAACTCAAGAGTAGTAAAACAACTGTGATATGAATGTCATAACAGTTCTACAGGACAGAAGGGAAAAGGACACGGTTTACAGACTACAAGGTTAGCCAGGTTTTTAGTTTGAATGGCCATTTTGTAATGTAACTCTGGATAGTTTGTTTTCAAAGCCTTTCAGTAGCGACGATTTTGCAACAAGTGATGTAAATTTAAGTACTAAAATAAAAATTAACATGTAAAATAAACGCGGATTCTATTATATTAAAAATTACACAAAAAATTCATTAAAAATCACGTCTTTTTTGATCGCTTCCAATTCCAAACACCAAACTACCAAAACAATGTTTCTTCTCCTTCCTCTAACAGAGATTCAAGCTCAATTTATCCAGAATGAGGTCACGATTTATGTGTCAAAATAAAGCCTGGCTAACCTTGTAGTCTGTAAACCGTGGGAAAAGAAGAAAAGTAAAAGCCTAAATTTGTAGGCAGGCTCGCAATTGCAATTGCTTGAAACTTTAAGTCCGCTCAGATTTGAATTAGATCAAAAAGTCTCATCAAAATTTAAACCCGTTCAGTTTTGAGTCCACTCAAGTTTTGAATCCCCTTATACTTCCTACGCTTAAACTAGCAGACTCAAAACTGAGCGGACTCCAAGCAGAGCGGATTCAAATATTGAACGGAGTCAAAATTGAACGGAGTTATATTTTCATCGGACTCAAATCTGATCGAACTCAAAATTGGTAGAACTCAAATTTGAGTAGAATCAAATCATAAGACAACTCACCTTTGAGCGAACTCAAGGAGTGGCAGTATTCTGAGTTTGCTCATAGGCAACGCTGGAAAAAGGTGTAAATACAAGAAAAACTAGGGTGAGATAAAAGATATAAGAATATATAAGGAATACCTTGAAATCAAGTAATAAAATATATATTCCCAAAACAATAAGAA
Source organism: Dasypogon diadema (assembly GCA_006980735.1). Classification (NCBI taxonomy): domain Eukaryota; kingdom Metazoa; phylum Arthropoda; class Insecta; order Diptera; family Asilidae; genus Dasypogon; species Dasypogon diadema. The sequence continues at coordinate 14,714 of QYTT01085275.1, read as the reverse complement.
ATAATATTTTTACAAAAAATAGTGCTAACAAACATTTTGGGTTTATCCGTACGTATCTCTTATCACGTTGTTAAATTAATTTGAGAATTTCATTTATATAATATCCATTGTCTACATCGTTGATATAAACTACATTGTCTACGTGAAATATTGCGACGAAGACTACGTCATTTTTTACGCGTCAACAATGGCGTAATTTACGTTGTGTAGACAATTTGCCCATCACTGCTTGGGATCCATCCCATCAAAGGTAGGTAGTTTTAGGCACTCCGGATCACTGGAATTTTAAAGGAAAAGCTTCTGCAGTATCATACTAAGGATACTAAGGGACTCTGAGACAACATACGTAAGTGAGATTTGGGTACTCGTATTTCAAACATAAACTGCTTTTCTTCTTTTAGGTCAAGGCATCTCTAGTAGGCGAGATCACAAAAGGAATTAACAAAAGCAAAACGTATAAATACTTAGTACAGTTAGTGTCTAGTGTCAAGTCAGTCAGTCTAACTAGAGTCGTTTTAAAGTGAAGTCACATTCAAAATTTAATAAAGTGGTTTAAGCCAAGTCTTTGTCTTTTAAATATTTAAAGTCTTAAACAGGAGCCAAGAATAATTAAACGTGTGAGTAGAAGAACAGTAATTCCAAAAATGGGAATATTACTCTTGTTTCGCTCAACGATAGACCTACATTTAAACTACAAAATGGCTATCTAAACTTTTTTGGTATTTTTGGAATATTACTGTTCTTCCATTCACACGTTCAATTTACCTATTTCCGCATTAAGGAAGCGTCCAAACATTTCAAGAATTTAACCAAACAGACAGAAATGGAAATTAGTTAACAGGCAAACGACTGATAACAGGGTCAAACCAACAAAGGAATAAGGACAACCAAAAATACGAATGTTAATATTAGTCAAAGGCAGTACTTAAGTACAACCGTGGGCATACTCAGGTCAAAGTGCTGCTCATTGCGGTTAATCGCAATACACATACGGTTAATAGGCTCATGCTTACCATAGTTAGTCCTGGAGAAGTTAACATGCAGTACTCCATTCAAAAGCTGGTGAATAAAGTCTGTATCGGCCATATTGCGACGCTCCTCCAGCGAAACCATGCCAATAAGATTAAAGTTAATCACGAACCGACTCCACATGGTCGACATGCGCGGTGTAGACAGGATTCTACACCTTAGATGCATATTCAAGCAGTGGCTTGACGAACGATTTGTATAGTGTTAAAGAGACCTGACGGTAAGAAAACTCCCTGGACCAACACATAATAAAACCACGCATAGAACTACTCCTGAAAATCACATAATTAACATGGTGACCTCACACTTATTTATGTTGTTATAAGTTTGTTATATTAAGTTATTGTATATACACCAGGAATAAAAAATATCTAAATACTCCTGAACAGACGCACAGTCATGGATATCTTTGATGAAGGAGAAAATTCGTCGGCATAAATTAGGACATTAGAATGTCTCAATAGATGCACGATATCGTCAATGGAAAGTACAAAAATAAGAGGACCAAGGTGACTACCCTGAGGCACCGTGGAAGTGGCTTTTATAACCCTAGACCAAAGGCCACGAAAAAGCACCTTATATGATCTATCAGACAGATACGACTGAACCTATCTCAGGAATAAAGCTGGAAAACTAAGTTTCCGCAGTTTAAGCAAGATGACCTTATTAAAGTCTGTATAAATGCAATCAGTTTATAGGTTGTTGCCAAAACAAGATATTATCTTAGAGATGAACTCTAATAGATTCGTGGAAGTAGACTTGCCTGACACAAAGCCATGTCTGGATGAAAGAATATCTTTACATTACGAAAACAGCTGAGGGAGAATTATTGACTCCATCAACTTGGGTATGCAGGATAATTAAGTCTGTAATTAGAAATTTCGCTCCTATTGCCTTTGTTGTGAGTGGGTGCAATGAAAGAATTCTTCCATAGTTTAGGATAACATCCACTATTGAGAAATTTATCAAAAAGAGTTCTTATTGTTCTTCAACGCCTTCAGCTGCATGTTGAACCATGGAGGCGAGTCAGAATGTTGATAAAACATGCTAACGTTCGCATCGATGTCAGTATTGCAGAGCAAGGCTCTGAAGTCGATAGGTGCAATTCTATTCGACAAGTCTGCAAGGTCTGCTCTTTTAAAGTCTTTTAAAGTTAAAAAAGAAACTCTCTTTATTGCTCTGGCTGGTCGGGCTCATAGTAAACTGTTACCAAAATAGGGGGGGGGATGATAGGAATGGAATCGTCCCTAACCATATTCACCTAATGTAATCCCAAAGAAGCGAGTGCATCCAGAAATTGATGTTCTTTATCTGAGAGGTTACCATTTGGGAGATAGTCATCGTCATAGCCATTATATACCCAATGAACGTTGGGTGAGTTTAAGTCACCTAGAAGAACAATTTCATCTACAATATTCATCATACCATAGATATGATTAAGAGTACTAAAATATCAAAAAGACACCGACCAACGGATTAAATGAATAACTAAGGTGGAATGTAGCAACAAAGAGATATAAGTTTAGTCCGGAGAAGGAGATCGTAAGAGCTACGAGCTCTGCATTGAGACTGGAATTGGATTGGGAAGCATTACGACAGAGCAATTCAAATTAGCATTGCATGCCACCAGCATGAAAATTGAAATTTTCCTTCGCTAAAAATGTGCAAATTTGAAACTTCCATGGGCATTTTGCAAAGGCATCTGTTCGCCCCAAACAAACCCCTGATTTAGCATGGACTTAGCATTTCACTGGACTACGATTTTTGACTTTGAAGGGAATGTAGTCTGCAACAGTCGACTACATTTGGACTTAGTTGACGACTTGGCTTTTCTCCACACAGAGAAGATTTTGTATTTTTATACACGCTTTTTTAAGCATTTTTAAAGCGCCGACATGCAGCACGGTGAATATCAGAACTATAGTGAAAAGGTATCCTAGCCAATCTTGGTGAAGGGATTTCCGTGTGATATTGTCTGGTTATTTGGTGGGGAAGTTGGTGTCGGGTTGTTTTTTGGTTGTGTTCTTAATATTTTTTGATAAATTTAATTAAGGTAGAAATCCTCGCGTTAAAAACTACTTTATTGAATGCATTTCGACAATAAGTAAATTGTTAAGCACAATAATAAAACAATAAACAGAAATTTATGGTGAAACTGAGTGAAACATTTAGATCCAGTAATTCCTCCACATTTCTGGTTTCGTGCAAAGTAATTTTGAAGAGTGGAGCAAACCTGTGAATAATTCCCGTGAAACCTCTTAAGGACACCAGTTTGGGGTCGAGATGCAGGACACTTGCAGACCAATAACGCAGAGATTACGCACAGCAATGAGATCAAAACAGCACGAATGACAAGATTGCGAGACGTCCTGAGTTTTTGTTTTGATTCCCTTTATATTCTGATAGTAAAGGGAAAGCATTCCTAGTTTTTTGCGTTCAATACAGCAGTATGTGTAAACTTCCCTTCGGGTTGACTTACCCGCGGTAACCGGTGTGGAAATGGAATCAAACACAGTCGGAGCAGATATAAACTTAAAAGAGGGTACCAATTTGTGAGAACGACGCGAACCATTACGCTCACAACGAATTGGGTTGGAAGAAGTAACACCGCACCCCACAGGGACATAACTCTCAACGTTGACAGCCAACGTAGATGAGTCAGGCCTCGAAACGAAAAACACCCTAGGCCCCTGTGCCACCCTCAACAAAACATCAGTGTCAGCAGCCGCATCTGACTCAGGGCCACACTCTGGCACAGAACGATCAAGTGCCAGGCACAGGTATCAGATCCACGCGAGGCATGGCCCACGAGACCCCACACCAGCAGGTGCGGAAGGAGAGGGGGCGGTGGAAACAGGAGCGGGAGGAACAGGGGCGGGGAAACAGGAGAGAGAGGAGCAGGGGCGGCAGAAACAGGAGCGGAAATATCCTCCAAACGGGTGTCTAACCCTTCGCACCCATGCCCACGGGGCGTAGAACTCTCTACCCGATCTTATCATTAAGGCCGGTAATATCATCGGAAAGTACCAACAAAATTCGAGGAAATAGCGGCCATCCTGTCGGCAATCAGAGATTGGTCGCGTAGTTTTTGCATAAGTTATGCAGTACTGCGTTTTTGAACAGGCCTCAACACGCAAAAAACAAGGAAAACTGCAAAAAGTATAAATAACCCTTCGGAAAGGGTTATTTATACTTTGGGTGAAGCAATTTAAAAGAAAAATAGAAAG